>CM024760.1:1360954-1487044 GCA_014218235.1 Colocasia esculenta | reverse complement strand
AATATTCATCTTTATTTTTTGGATGCATAACTTTATCTATCTATATATTTTAAATTAAATGATAATATCTATATAATTCCATATTATATATATATATATATATATATATTGGCGATTTAAGAAGTGCTAAAATAAAAATTTATTATTTTCATTTTACACTTCTAAATATTATTTATGGGCCAAAAAACCTGCATAAGGAAGATAGTTATTATGTTAGAGTACTTTTTTTGTTGTAAAATAATCATGTTCAACATCTTAATTTAATCTAATTTCAACCCTTTTAAATTATTGGTGTTAGATCACAAAAAAAGCAAAGCTATCTCCCTGTCATTCAACCGGAAATACTTCATCAAAAATATGTTAAATGTTTGTATATTCATTCATTGTACCTGCAATCTAAAACATAGTTTAATGACATAGATACGTTAAATGTTTTTATATCACTCACTATATATACCTGTAATCTAAAACACTTTTGATTTTCTATCGTTTCTATCAGGGAGACAAATCCTTGAAGCTAATCTGTGACAATTTGAGCAGACCTTCCACCTTCCGATTGAAGAGCTCACACAAAAAGGTATGATATATGTATGTAACAACTCCGGCACATATATATATATTATATATTATCTATATATTATATATAAGATAATAATTTAAATTGAATCTAAAAGTATGCTTATTTTATTATTTATATGTTTCATTCATACAAAGAAGATGCTTTGTACATGAAATGTTCAGGCCACATTTGTATAATTTAAATGATTACTGATACCGACGTTAGCCTCGGTAACTAACGTCGACCTTATAGTCAAGGCCCGGCAATCCGACGACCCTGACGTCGAGCTTCTCGGCCGATCCAGGAACCAAAGGAGACTAGGACGCCAAACAGGGTAAGCCTGTCTAACTCAGTGCCCGTCATCTCTGCACGCTTAGTATGGCAATGCCCCAGGATTCCGGGACACGACGTCGCAATCTCCACTTATAGCTGGCAATCACCAGCTGTGATCCAGGGAGGCCCCTGGTGATCGCGCCCCCTGCCCAGAAAAACCTCCCTCCATCATAACGAGGAAACCCCCAAACAAGGTAATGAGTAGCCACCAGCCTAACAAAACTCCACTATAAAAGCATAGGGGACACAGCAGATAAGGTATGCTACTCGTGGCATTAAAACTTTTTTCTCCTTCTCTACTCTAACTTAAGCGTCGGAGAGCCTACCCACCGGGGCGACGGTGGTTTTTTCTTGTAGGTAGAAGCCCCGTTCGGTCGTCACCGACGACGACAAGCCACCACCTTGGGGCCCATCCGGGTTGACTCGGCTAACCCTCTTTTGCTTACGCAGCAAACATTGGCGCCGTTTGTGGGAAATTCTTTACTTCGAGCAAAAGCCACTTCCATGGCACCCAAGGCAAAGGCGGTCGCTCGTTCGTCTGGTGACGAGATGCTCCCCACTTCCATAGTAGAAGAAGTGGCCGGCGACAATCAGGAGCGGAGAGCAAGACTCAACTACATCATCGCGCCTAGATCGAGTGGAGCAGATGCTCGCGAACCTCCAGCAAGTGTTGTTGAGAATGGAGCAGGATCGGCAGGGGCCCCGGAGCACCAGGAAGCCATAGTACAGCCAGCCACCCAGCCGGCAGATGTTCGGCAGGGGAACGCCGACCCCAGGTACGCACAACCTGGTGTGTCAGCTAGCCGCGCCGGTGAACAGCGTCCCCATCGGTCATAGTACGCAAGGACCCCAGGTCAAAGCCCCTCCGCCGACGATCCCAGCTGTCCAAATGGAGCCCACTACGAAAAACCGACGTTGTCGTGGATCATTTTCGGCCGAATCCACCCCGCGCTGGCAAAGTTCGAGTTGCGACCCTCGATGGAAAGATGATCTGCAGGAAATGAACAGGAAGATCGAGGCGCTACAGCGAGGTACGCGCGCCCCCTCGGTGGCAACACTCTTGGCTACCTCTCCTTCGTCGAGGAATCACGTTGGCAACCGTACCAGATAAATTGCAACTGCCAAAGTTCAGGCGCTATAATGGGACGACGAACCCCGTCCACCACCTCGACCACTTCCAAGGACAAGTAGAAATGGTAAATATCAATGATGCATTAAAATGTCGTGCTTTTATGTCAACCCTGGATGATGCAGCACTACAATGGTTCAAGTCACTCCCCTCCCGATCGATAGCTGGTTCGTTGATCTAGCACAGCGGTTCCTGGACCACTTCTACAACACGGTGCACATTCATTGTGCACCGACGACCTTTGGCTCGTCTCGCAGAAGGAGGGGGAGATGTTTCGGGATTTTGCAAAGAGATTCAGCTAGAAGTAATGAAAGTGGTGGATTTGGCCTGAGGACGGCGGTCAACATTTGACAAGGGTGTGCTTAAACGCTCCCTTCGTTGCATCCATCGCTAAGAAACCCCGACCTGCTTTCCAGGATGCAGAAGTATGTACGGCTAGAGTCGATGCTCGGCACCGCGGGACGGCTCGGCCGGTCACTCGAGCAGGGAGCTGCGAGCTCGGAGCATATATCGAAAAAGCCAAAAAGAGAGGAGCCACGCGGTGAGAAGCGTCGAGATGTGGACCGGCGAGAGGCGGACCATCGCGCAGAGTCAGATCGTCACCCCGACGAATACCGACGCGTCAGGGACCTTCCCCACTTCGGGAGATTACCCTCCGAGATCCTCCCCATCATCAAGAAGCTGCCAGAATTCAAGCGTCCCGAGCCCATGGCGAGGCCGCCGAACAGGCAGAGGAGCCAACCTGTATTGTGAATATCATAGAGGATATGGCCATCTTACAGACCAATGTAGAAGCTTAAAGATGGAGATCGCCGAGATGCTCAAGAGGGGACTCATCGGCAAAGACGTCGTCGACGGGCCGCACAAAAGAGCGTACTCCCGAGGGCGACCGAGAGACGCACAAGGGCAAAGGAGCCGTCCTGGTCCTGTCAAGAGGCCCGGCAGGAGGCGGAGATAGAGGGAGAAAGCAGAAAGCCTACGCGGCAGCCACGGGTGTCGCGGCGAGCAAGCCATGTCTCAGAGAAGACGCCATCACCTTTTCCAACGCAGATGTGGTCGGGATTAGTTTTCCTCATGACGACGCATTGGTAATACATGCCGACGTCGATGGGTATGATGTACATTGTATCATTATAGATAATGGAGCGGCCCCAGATGTCTTGTTTTATGACTGTTTTATAAAAATGACCAACTTGAGTGCCGACCTCAAAGCGGTCGCGACCCCCCTTTTCGGTTTAACGGGGCACCGTTAATGCCGAAGGGTCAATAAAATTAAAAGTCACCCTAGGCGCCCGACCTCGGCAAGTAACCGTTGAGACCGATTTCCTTGTGGTTAAAGTGAAGTCGGCATACAACGCTATCTTCGGGCGGGGCCTCTTGGAAAGTTAGGAGGAGTCCCCTCCACCTATCACAAAAATAAAATTCCCGACCCCTGGAGGGATTGGCGAGGTCGTAGGAAACCAGACCGAAGCCAGGAGATGTTATATTAATTCAATAAAAGCAAAAGCACCAGCAGTTACTGAGTATTACCCTCTTCTGATGAAATATTTCAAGGCACGAACCAACTGAGCAGACCAAGCCTATTGAGGTCGTCGGCGGGCAACTGGTGGTCGGAAGCGAGCTTGGGGAGCTGAACAAGACAATCGTCGACTTCCTCAGGAAAACTGTCGACGTCTTCACCTGGTCAGACGACGACCTCATTGGCATCGACCCTAGTATAATCCAGCACCACCTGTACGTGAACGCCGAGGCTAGGCGGTCCGTCAAAAAAAGAGGCCGTTGTCAGCGGATCGACCAAAAGGCGGTTGACGACAGCACGGCTAAATACCTGCGAGCAGGGACCATCAGGGACACTTTCTACCCTGAATGGGTCGCAACATCGTCCTCGTACGCAAGGCTAATGGGAAGTGGAGAATGTGCGTGGACTTCACCGACCTGAACAAAGCTTGCCCCAAGGATAGCTACCCTCTGCCTCGCATCGATCAGCTCGTCGACTCCACAGCAGGGCACGAGCTTCTTAGCTTCCTCGACACATACTCAGGATACCATCAAATCAGAATGAAGCCCAACGACGAGGAAAAGACATCGTTCATCATAGAAAAAGGTCTATATTGCTTCACTCGAATGTCATTTGGGTTAAAGAATGCAGATGCCACATACCAACGGCTCGTCAACGCAATGTTCGAGCAACAAATCGGGAAGACAATGGAAATATACATTGACGACATGCTGGTGAAAAGCCGACGCGCCGAAGATCATGTCCGAGACTTGCCGAGGCATTTGAGGTGCTAAAGCGATTCAGAATGAAGCTCAACCCGGAGAAGGGCGTCTTCGGCGTACGCGCGGGGAAATTCCTTGGTTACCTCGTCTCCAACAGAGGAATCGACGTCAACCCCGATAAAAATACAAGCCATCGTAAACATGACGCCCCTAAGAACGATTAAGGAGGTCCAACGGCTGAACGGTAGGGTTACTGCTCTAAGCAGATTTATGTCCAGGTCGGCGGAAAGATGTAAACCCTTCTTCGAAGTGCTGAGAAGAAGGCACTTCGAATGGACCGAGGAGTGCCAAAAAGCTTTCGACGACCTCAAGACGCACTTGGCGCATGTTCCTACGCTGAGTAAGTCGATAGTTGGGGAAGATCTACTATTGTACCTCTCAACAACACCACATTCTATCAGCTCGGTGCTTGTACGGGAGGAGAATCGCAACCATCTTCCGGTGTACTATACGAGCAAAGTGCTGCGGGGAGCGGAGCAACGCTACACCGACCTCGAAAAGTGGCATACGCCCCTCGTGACGGCCGCGAGGAGATTACGACCATATTTTTAGGCACACAAAATCACCGTTCTCACCGACGTCCCCATAAAGCAGATTGGCCAAGTGGGCCATAGAGCTCGGGGAGTTCGACATCACTTTCAAACCTCAGGTCGCAATCAAGGCTCAGGCTCTGGCGGACTTCATTTCCGAGGGAACGGCAAGAAGGCAAGAGGGAGAGGAAGAAGACGATGAGCGCTGGAAGGTGTTCGTTGATGGAGCCTCAAACTCCCAGGGGAGCGGCGCGGGAGTAGTCCTCCATTCTCCTGACGGGCTTGTTCTAAGGTATGCAGTTTGTTTTGGCTTCGATGCTTCTAACAACGTGGCCGAATACGAGGCTGTTATCTCAGGGCAAAAAGGGCGAAGTCCCTCGGGGCGAAAAGGGTCACAGTTTTCAGCGACTCTCAACTAGTCGTGAGTCAGGTGGCACACGAGTTTGAAACAAAAGAAGTGAAACTTGCATCTTACATGACCGAAGTTAGCCGGCTACTCGCTGATTTCGATTCAGTCGAGCTGTTAAAGATCCCGCGAGCAGAAAATTCGCAGGCCGACGCTATCCAAATTCGCCTCATCATCGGCGGAAACACATTCGTCTGTACTAGTTGAGGAGCTAATCGAACCCTCCGCACCTGCAAAGGAATGATGTGCGTCAGCAACCCGACAACTTGGATGACACCCTTGATAGATTTCATCAAGAATGATCTTCTTCCCGACGATAAAGTTGAGGCCGACAAGACCAAGAGGCGAGCGACGAGGTTCTCCTCATCGGCGAAGACCTATATAGGAAAGGCTTTAGTTATCCGCACCTCCGATGATTCCCCCTGGTCACACCGAGGAAATCATCAGCGAGGTCCATGAAGGAACTTGCGGAAGCCATGCGGGGGCTAGATCTCTTGTCAGAAGGATCACACGACAGGGTTATTGGTGGCAGACGATGCTAAAAGATGTAGAAAGGCATGTGAAGAAGTCCCACCAATGCCAACTCTTCGGCAAGATCGATCGACGACCTCCAGTCGAGCTCTCGCCATTGACTTCGCCGTGGCTTTCGCGCAATGGGGAATGGACATTCTCGGTCCATTCCCGCCAGCGGCAGGCCAGAGGAAGTTCGTAATAGTAGGCGTGGATTATTTCACAAAGTGGGTGGAAGCCAAGCCATTAGCAAAGATTACTGACGCCAATGCTTGGGGTTTTGTTTGGAAAAATATCATATGCAGTTCGGTGTCCCCAAAAACAATCATCACCGACAACGGCAGACAATTTGACAACGCCCTCTTTCGACGTAATTGCGCATCCCTAGGCGTGGATCACCGCTTTTCCTCGGTGTCGCACCCCCAGTCCAATGGGTTGGCCGAGGTGACAAACCGAACAATTTTGGATGGACTTAAAAGAAGGCTAAAAGACCACAAGGGACGGTGGATGGACGAGCTCCTTCACGTCCTATGGGCATACCGCACCACGCCGCGGGAAGCAACACAAGAATCACCGTACGCCCTCGCTTTCGGAGTGGAAGCCGTCACCCCAGTAGAGATGCTTGCCCCCTCTGAAGAGTCGTCGGTTTCAATCAGGAGATGAATGAGACCTCTCTTCGGCCGAATTAGATCTGATCGAGGAAAAGCGAGCAAAGGCATCGGCAAGAATGGAGGCATATCAGAGAAGGGTAAGAGGGGCTTTGGACAGGAACGTCAAGAAGAAAAGCTTCAGCGTTGGAGCTTGGTCTTAAGAAAGCTTTCGGTTTTCGAACCCCAAGTCAGCTAGTGGGAGTTGTCGGCTGCCTGGGAAGGACCCTACCGAGTCTCGGAGAACCTCGGCAATGGTGCTTATCGACTTGAGGACCTCGGCGGAACCGTCGTCCCGAGGACGTGGAATGCCGAGTACTTGCGAAAATATTTCGCGTGAAACTCGCAAAACGAGGTCGCTTCGGCACTCTTAACTAACAAACGAGGTCGCTTCGGCACGAATAACTCACTGACGAGGTCGCTCGGCACTCAAAACCCGCAAAACGAGGTCACTTCGACACTCTAATCACTGACAAGGTCGCTTCGGCACTCAAACTCGCAAAACAAGGTCGCTTCGGCACTCTAACTCACTGACAAGGTCGCTCTGGCACTCTAACTCGCTGACGAGGTCGCTTCGGCACTCTAGCGAACAAGGTCGCTTCGACGCGTATGCGTGGACAACCGAAAACTCATAACGAGATCGTTTCGCTTGCGCCCAAATCCACAAAAAAAGAACACCTCGGGCATGGTTCAACAAAACAGTAGACACATTGAACAAGTTAAATAGGCTTACAAGTCCTCAGCATAACTTTCTCGGCCGCCTCGACATAAATCTCGTCGGCGCTTTGATCATGGCCTCGTCTACAACAGCAGTGACCTCACCCTTAGTGTCCTTTGCTTCACGAGCAGCCGAGAGGTCGAGGTGGGGGAAGAGCTCAGCAACGCGGGCGAGGCAGTCATTGTAGCCCTCCTGGAACAGCCACCAATCTCCTCGGCTAGCTCGTCGGAGGATCGGTACTCCGTATTGCTGCCGTGCGCTCATCGCCCACGAGCTGAGCTATCCGCTCTTGAGATCGCTTGTGCGACGCAACCTCAGCAGCCAAAGCCTTGTCTGCCGCTTCCAACGCCTTTTTCTCGGCCTCCAAGGATGTGCTCGCAGCTCGCTTTCTACTTTCTCCGCCTTCTCAGCGTTCCTTCCGACGAAGGGACATCTCCAACACGGCCTTCCCTCAGCCTCAGCTATTCGTTTGTGGCAGATTCCCTTTTTACCTCAGCCCGATGGACGAAAGCATCAAAAGTCGCCATCTGTGACAGCACCGAGGCATATATTCGCTGACTAGCCTTCTCGGGGACTTCTCGAGGGCATCCGCCTTCAGCTCCGCAGGTACCGCGCTCTGACCCCAACTGACTGGGTCAAGCAGAATCTTGATCCGAGGAAGCTCAGGAGGCACCGCTGACGAGGACGGCGTCGAAGGCGGAGGTGCTTCCCCAGCCTCTCTTCAACCACCAACTGCGAGATGGAGGCCCCCGAGCTATGTTCCCCTTCTCGCCTGGTCCGACCGAGGACTCAGGCCTTTCTGTGATGTGCCTCTCGGGACGTTCTGCCCCGACGAGCTCTTGCAATGTCGGCCAAGGAAGGGCCCACATTCGCCCCGCCAGCAGGGGAGGCCGCGTCAGCCATCACTGTAGAAAAACCAACCGATTCATCAACAAAATATCAAAGAATTTCTAAGAAAAACACAAAAGACAGGGTAACGACGACCTTCTAAGCCTTCAGCAATCAGCTCGAGCAACTCGTCGGTTGGTTCGATCAGGTCGGGTCTCTCTGCTCCCTTTAAGTAGGAGAAGTCCAAAAGCTCGGACTTGCTAAGCCTAGGTGGCCCAAATGCCTTGCTTCGGACATCTACCTCCGACCACTCGATCGGAAAAGGCCAACCGGAAAGACAGTACAGGAAGACGAAACTTCTCTTCCATCCATGGACGGACGACGGAAGGCGATTAAGAATCTGACACCAGTTCAGGCCGAGAAATAAAGCCAATCGCCGAAAGGTTTGACAGCGAAGCAATAGAAGGAAAAAAAGACGAAGAGTAGGACACACACCAGCCGACACGTAGACGGCTAAGAAACCGATGATCGTCCGTCACGAGTTGGTGTCAACTGGGAAGGGGCAGCGCGTGGTTCAAAAAGCAAGGCTATGGTAAAGGGATGGAAAGGGAAGCGCAGGCCGGCGCGAACCGCCTCAGCATATATACAAACGCCCCTCTCTAGAACGTAGTGCGCCCGGAAATGTTTATTGGCGAAAAACACGACGTCGGCCGGAAGGGAGGGACTCAAACGTTTCCGGACCCACTTGAAAGCCGCGCAGTCGTCTGGCACCACGCATCAGCAACATTATCGGCCAGACGACGATCCCCCGCAGTGTGAGCAGAAGGAGCATGGGGGAATAGCCCCCGGGTTGGACTCTCAGAAGAAAAACCCTCCTCTACGGGCCGTAAACAAAGGTACCAGAGTTCCGATCGTAGGCGGGAGGAGCATCACTATCTGTCCTAGAGGAAGACTCCTCACGAGGGGATTGAGACGGCGAGGGGGATCATCGCTTACCTCGAAGAAAAAAGAGCAGGGCTGAGCGGAAAAAAACAACGTCGGAAGAACGCACGACGTTGAAAAAACACGCCTCCTTGTAACCCTTCTCCACAAACGATCCGCCTATTTATAGGCCCAATTGCCTCAAACGATCGAACGAACCTGGGCGCATCTAAAGGGTGAACGGGTGGGACACCGCCACACTTCAGAAGATCAACGGATGTGAGGACACCACTCGGATCGGTAACGGTCACTGCCGTACAGGTAACGCCATCATTAACAGGGGAATCGAGACAATCGCGCCGCGATCGAACTCTCAAATCAACCATTAAGGCACACGATCTCATGCGTTATGTCAGACGCAGACCAGAGGTCAGCATCGGCGGAGGACGAGTGGTTTACGCGTACTACGGACGTTGTCAAGTCTCGCCTGGCTTCTCATCGGGTCTACCAGTCTCCACGACAAGAACCTGGGGGGCCAGTGATACCGATCGTTAGCCTTGGTAACTAACGCCGACCTTATAGTCAAGGCCCAGCGATCCGACGAACCCGACGTCGAGCTTCTCGGCCGATCCAGGAACCAAAGGAGATAGGACGCCAAACAGGGTAAGCCTGTTAACTCAGCGCCCGTCATCTCTGCACGCTTGGTATGGCACACGCCCCAGGATTCGGGACACGACGTCGCAATCCACTTATAGCTGGCAATCACCAGCTGTGATCCAGGGAGGCCCCCGGTGATCGCGCCCCCTGCCCAGAAAAAGCTCCCTCCATCATAACGAGGAGGAAAACCCCATACAAGGTAACGAGTAGCCACTAGCAACGAAACTCCACTATTAAAAGCATAGGGGACACGGCCGGACAAAGGTATGCTATCGTGGCATTAGAACTTTTTTCTCATTCTTCTCTACTCTGACTTAAGCGTCGGAGACCTACCCACCGGGGCGACTCGGTGGTTTTTTCTTGTAGGTAGAAGCCCCGTTCGGTCTTCACGACGACGACAAGCCACCACCTTGGGGCCCATCCGGGTTGACTCAGGCAACCTCTTTTGCTTACAGCAGCGCAACAATTACTATAGAATTTTTTGTCGAATCATACTTAATGTTGCATAGATCATAAATTATATAAGTTTGTATGTGGAGAGAATTAATGAATATGATACATTCAGTGAATGTATCACCCCCTCACTAACACTGGCAATCAACAATTACATTAAAAAATATTATCTTCTATACATGAAAATGGAAATCAAATATATAGAGAAAAATTACGGGACTTTACACAGCTTCAATGATTAAGGGTAGTGATCTAAGACGATGACTGAACTAAGAGAGAAAAAAGTATTTTTAGGAAAACTTTCTTTTTGGTATCATTTTTGGGTCATTTAATTATTCTTTCATATTTTTTACTGTGTGTTTACAGTAACACAATTATTTACAATCAAGATAATAGATATTTTTATAAATAATATTTTTATCCACTTTAATATTTTATAAATAATCACCGTGTATCCAAGAGTTAGATATGTAATTTAATTAGTTAATCGGTGTTTCAATTATTTGAAAAATAATTTTAAACTCATTAACTGTGTTTTTATATGTTCTTCAACTTAATAGAGCTAGAATGTTATGTTTCTTACATATTATGTATGTATATATTATGTCAATATTTATCTATTATTAATAATAAAGATTATATCAAATTTAAATTTATAAATTTATTTTAATTAAATATATATTTGGAAAAAAAACCGTGCATGGACACGGGTAGAGATCTAGTCAATATCTATATTTAGAATGACTTTATATTTAGATATGATATTAGAGCGGATTTTATTCTTCTGATTGCGGATCTTACGTCAATCATTAAGATCCACGTGTGACGTTTTCCTATATCAAGTAGGCATGTGTGGAGATGTGTGATTGTCCTATATCAATTTAATTCAAGAGTGGTTATCCTGTATAATAATATCTTGGTCACGTAGATATATAGATTTTGAATATGATTTTATATTTAAACAAATTAATAGTGTAAACAAGTGGGAAATTAAGAGGGCGCTGATCAGTGTCAAACAAGAGAATTAGGGCCATTAATAGTGCTTGGAGGCAATCATTTTTGTGCGGAAATGAGTACCAACAATGGAACGATAAATATATATAAAGCACAATTTAACAAAGGGCGACCATGTAGCTAGGGCCTACATAATGATAGCCTTTGGGCACCTACATGGTGATACCAAGTCACCACAACGAGCATATTTTGTCGATAGATACCACATGACATGCCTTGTCCATACTAATAAAGCAAAGCAGAGAGATACAACATACATAGAACTTAGAAGAAATCCCCCTCATGACTTCGGCCATGCTATGACGATCGACCATGTAGCTAGCATCGTCAATTCACCACCATAGGTTATTGTACTTACTGTTGGCGAGCATGGACATGAAAGGTCATTTTTTCAAAAGACCCAAAAAGTATCCCCCTGCTCGCGGCCACCTCTGGAGGCTCCCCTTCAATCCATCTTCATGTGCATGGTGACCGATGCCGGGTCCGTCCGCGGGGTGAAGCGAAAGTTGTAGACGACCGACGCTGTGACGGCCTGATGGTGCCCATGGACAGCTTCTTCCCGAGGCAGCCCCTCGGCCCCGCCCCGAACACTGCAAACTTGTAGGAGCTCTCATCCTTCATCTTCCCGTCCGATATCCACCTCTCCGGCTTGAACTCCGCGGCGTCCTCCCCCCAAAGCTTCCGTATCCTCCCCACGGCGAACACGGGAGCAGCACTGTCACGCCCTGCGGCAGCTCCTCCCCGGTGGGGAGGACGTCGCGCTGCATGGCGGATCTGGAAGTGAAGGGAATGGCGCGTAGAGCCTTAGGGACTCATGGATGGCTGCGTTAAGGTAGACGCAGCTACCAGGTCATCGGCCTTGAAGGTGGTCATGTGTGATCCTCTCGCCTCTTGCTGCTTCGCCACTGTGTCGCCGTCAGCTGCGACTGAAGTGTTGCTACCCAGCTCGTCCATTATTTTGGCTGCCTCTGTTGGGTGCATGCAGAGCAGCCAAAGAACCGGGCCATGCCCACGCCCGTGCTGCGCCACCGGAGGCCAGTAGCGAGTGTGGCATCTCTAATATACTCTGCAGAGTACCCGGCCGGCGACAACTTACCTGTTTCATCGGCGACCTCGCGGTTGCTCCTGAGGTACATCGTTAGCAGATTACACCGCTGCGATGCGTCGCCTGGGGCACTCTCGCCGTGGGGCTTGGGGGCCTCGCTGTCCTCACGCTGCAGCTGTTCTTTTCTTGCTGCGATAGTTTGGTAGAGGAACTCGTCGACGAACTTGGTGTACTCGGCCAGCCTCTGCGGCGGGCCGATCTGGAGCCACGCGAGGAGCCTCCACAGGCTCCGCGGCATTACGAACCTGGTGATAATGATGTCCTCCACTTCGCCGAAGGCCTCCATGAAGGGCACATGCGGCAGGTCGGCGGAGAGGCTGCCAAAATCCACGCCCAAGATCGCCGAGCACATGACGTCGAAGGAGAACCGCAGCACCATGTCCTGCGGGTACACATGCTTGTAGTAAGTGAAACAACAAATTACTGGCACAGTGATGACGAATCGATTAATTCGACTTATCTTGTGTGGCGTGTAGTTTCTAACATTTTTACCGACTCAATTATATATTATATATATATGTTGAAGTTATTTGTCACCTTTAATAAATTATTTGTTACAAAACATAATATATTAAATATGATAAATAATTAACTTATGAGATTATGATATAATACAAGTATTTCAAGAATTTTATATTATATTAGATGGGACGAGCATAAGTGGCTACTACCCATCCCCATGTGAGTGGTGAACCAAACCATGCTTATTAACTATAGGAATCCTTGGCTAGTTTAAGTTCATACATACATATACAAGCTCCATTGAGACTTTAATATTATATCTTCCTAAGAATATGATCATATTCAAATATATCATATGTAATACTTAATTAGTAAAAGCTTATTTAACTGATGCCGATCGTTAGCCTCGGTAAGTGACACCGATCTTATCGTCAAGGCTCGACGATCTGACGACCCCGACGTCAAGGTTCTCGGCCGATCCAGGAACCGAAGGAAACTTGGATGATAAACAGGGCAGGCCTATCCGACTCTGCGCCCATGATCTCCGCACGCTTGGTATGGCAAGGTCCCAAGATCCCGAGACATGGCGTCGCAATCTCCATTTATAGCTAGCAATCACCAGCTATGATCTAGGAGGGGTCCCCTGTGATCACGCTCTCTGCCAAAAAAACCTCCCTCCATCATAATAAGGAACTCTCAAATAAGGTAACAATAGCCTAACAGGACTCCATTATAAAAGGGGAGGGACACAGCCAGACAAAGATATGCTACTCGTGGCATTAAAACTCTTTTCTCCCTTTCTTCTTCTATTCTAACTTGAGCGTCGGAGGCCCTACCCATCGAGGCAACTCGGTGTTTTTCTTGCAGGTAGAAGTCCTATTGGAGCTCCGCCGACGACAACACGCCGCCGCCTTTGGGGCCCACCTGGGTCGACTCCGGCCGACCTCCCTTTGCTCGCTCGCAACAATAACTATTTTTTATTATTAATAAAGAAAATATAAAAAAACCAAGAACGACCTGCTAGAATTAATTAATTAGTCTCGTACAAATAAAGAGACTAAGGCCAGATAAAGGTAATACTATTGTTACAAAGTGTAGGCCAGCTCAAACAAATAGAAACTCTGGTAGGAGTCTATGACGACAAATCTAAATTGTAAGTCCTAAGTTGGAGAGGAAAAAATAACTAATATTTACAAAGAAAAACAATTGAAATTACGTCGAAGAACGGAAGAAGGGATGGAGGACGAAAATCTGGACCACAAGAGTGGCTATAATTTCTTAGCTCCTGAAGCTTGGCTATTGTAAGTCCTAAGTTGCTGTTAATTTCTTAGCTCCTGAAGCTTGGCTATTGTACTCTGCATCTAATTATTGGAAAGGAAAAAGGATCGACTTAGAAAGTTAAATTTTTTAGATATGGTACGTCGAAATCTAAGAACAAGTTGAGAAAGATTGCAAGAACTAAAATATTGATCAGCGAACAACCCACGAAAATGACTGCACAGATATGAAAGATAAACATTTTCGTTAGCTCAGAAAAGTCCAAATTAATAAGACGAAGAACAATAATAAAAAATTTTAGGCGGGGCCGTAAATTTGAATCGGACAGCTGGAGGTTGTCCAACCGATCATCTGCTGTCTTTTGCAGCCGGCCATTAGTTACCTGCAGGTCCACGGGCTTCTTCTCCCGTGCGGCGTCGGCGAGGCGAGGGAGGAGCCTGCTCTTGATCATCTCCTGGTCATCCCCCGCAGGGAGCTCACGAACTCGGGTCGGTGCAGCAGGTCCACCATGAGCTTCCTCCGAGGCCTCCACTCCTCGGAGTCGGCGGTGATCACGCCCATGCCCAGGGGCTCGACGATCTCCCTGAACCGAGGGCCTCGCTGGAAGTTGCTGGACTTGGTGCTGCTGACATATTTGGCCACGAGGGGATCGGAGGTGGCCACGAAGTCCATTCCCGAGAGCCAGGGCCCCCTCACCCAGGTGGTGCAACCCCTCCTTTCCAGCTCCTTCGCCGCCCAGTCGTGCAAGCGGTGGAGGTTGAGGAGAATGGAAGGCAGCATGCCGGCGATGGGGAGGTCAAGAGAGGATCTTCTGCCGCCCATGCCCATGAGCCAAATGAGGAACCCAAGGAAGAAGACGAGGGTGGTGGAAGTGGCTAGGAGGGCCTGGGGGTGGACAGCCGAGAAGTAGTGGAGAATGTCCATGGTTGCAGCTGTGTGCAGCAGCTCGTAGTACTAGCTAGCTACCACAGTGTGTGGTGGGGAGGCGCGTGTTGAGATCAGCTCGATCGCGGATGCTCCCTTTTATAGCCTCGCGAGGTGGGATGGGCACAGGCAGCACCTTGGGACTGTTAATGGGGAGATTATAATTAACTCTCTTGTTTGCTTAGTCGACGATATCACGTTTAGAATACCTGCCCTCTGTCGAAGACCATTTACTCTATAGAAAAGTTTACTGAACTTAGAAAATTATAGTTATTTCTGCACTTAAGCTTTTGTATTGGGTTTTACGTGCACATTATATATATCCATTCAATGAAAAATATGAAAAGCCAAGAGACACGTAAGAAAGTATAATTATCAAGTTCAATAAATTTTAGTCCAACATTAATCCACTCCCTAGCTACATGTTGATATGCGAATCATGACTCCCGAATTTCCACTAGAGAAAAATTTTCTGTTCATATTAGACTGGATGATTTACTGTATGTCTTACACGTATGGGAATATGATAGGTAGACGTCACATCAATTATATATATATCTGAAACGTGAATATACAGTAACCATCCATCGGATACGGCTGTACGTCTTTCTCTTACATTAATCAATATATCACACATTTAAGTCATTTCGATTGAAAGAACAATTATCTTTCTCTTGGCATATCCAACGATAGCCACACTTAAAGTTGAGTTCGGTTCCTCCTAATATATGGAAGGACTCAACTCTCTCAGGTACCAGTCAGATGAGAAGATTGGATGGAAATTTTTTTAAAAAATCTTTTTCTAAAACTTTTCTACAGAACTCTTTTGGGTTTTTTTTTTAAATTGTCCACCCACACCTCACCTGATTAGTGACTGAGGGAGTTGGATTCTAGCTCCCATATACTAAGAGGAACTGAACATCTTAAAGTTTAGCCATTTCAATTGAAAGAACAAATATTATATGTTTCTCTCGGCATTCGGCATCCAATTAACCATATAATAGGCCCACTTCGACTCCACTACTCCTCCCCTTGCCTCCCAATCATGGATGCAGACAAGCTGTACAATGTACGTCTTATCTCTTTTCCTTCCCAAGATTTGCATGTAAGAATCTGAAGAGTACTTTAATTTCTGCTCAATCTCATCGCACATTTATCTACATCGAATACTTAATTATTCTAATTAATTAATGGTCAGGAGATTCATAGGTATTGACGAATCGATTGAATGAAACACTCCTATTATATATACAACCGCAAAAATAATAATTGATTGTACTAATTCATGAGAAAACCATATATAAAAATCAAAACTATTTCATGATCTTTTGATCGATCGACCTGGCAATTAGTTACTGGTGATTCCTGCTGGGTTCTCAACTGATCGAAACCCCACAATCCCCAGTTTGTCCCCCCCCCCCCCCCCATCATGAAAGCAACCACATCCCGTGATAATATATTCAATTTTTCTCTCTCTTTTTTTAACTCAAAACTTATTTAGGACTCGGGGCCGCCCTTAACTTTTCATTGGACAATTGCTAAAGGGTACATAGTCGGGCGGGGGGGGGGGGGGGATCTATTATCCCGATATTTAGAAACTGATCAAAAAAGAAAAACAAAACCTCCCACCCAATTACATAATTCGAACATAAGGTAAATCAGATCTGTCCAATCTCGCAATGCCTTTAACTTTGTAGGGTAGATCTCTCTCATTGAAATAAAAAGATCCTTTCATAATACGTCCAAAGTTAGCCATGAAATCTGCAAGAGCATTCACTTCTCTATAAACATGAGAAATCATTAATGGAGAATATAAAGAAACCAATTGAGAAAACTCGTCCCAAAATTCCCATAAGCATAAGGGGGCTTTCTAGTGATCTGTCGAAAAAGTTGAACCAATATCATATAATCAATTTGAATTTCAGAGAAATGAGAAGCTCTTAGCCAACCTCAATCCATCAAGAAGAGCCCTGCATTCTGCCACCAAAGAGGAAGATGCATTATAAGAGTGTGCAAATGTCAATAAAACCAAGCCATTGTTATCACAAACAGCACCCCACCTGCCGAGGCATCTGACCCATTAAAGATCCATCACAATCTCTCTCTCTCTCTCTCTCTCTCTCCTCTCTCTCTCTATATATATATATATTATATATATATATATATATATATATATATATATATATATATATAATGTCAATAAAACCAAGCACATTGTGATGGATCTTTCAATGGGTCAGATGCCTCGGCAGGTGGGGTGCTGTTTGCGATAGCAATGGCTTGGTTTTATTGACATTATATATATATAATATTCAACCTCTCTCTGTGTGGTCCGTGTGTGTGGATGTGATCAGATTCCAAAACGTAGGGAAATAGGAAGTGCTCACCCATCAAGTTTTATACGATATATGGCCAAATAACCATTCGCTGCAGACTCACATGCAGCTAGTCGTCAGTCTCTTATATATTACACCAACTGTATATATTATGCACCCTACCAAACATAACAGTATGTAATCCAGCAAACAAGGTAGTTCACTGTTTCACCCAGGGATCAAAATATTTAATTTAGATTCTTGAGAAATCAAGTGATCAGCTACGGGCTGCTTTCGAGTTTATTAAAAGACAGACCTTTTGGTAGTGAAAAGGAGAAAAAGAAAGAAAGAAAGAAGACATGTCCTTGATTAAATACCTGTTTAAAGCAGGCTGCAGAGAGAACCTAGCAGGCACATGCTCTTGCGGTTTGGCAGAGACCTGCTTGCCGATCTAGAGAGGCGCTGAGAGGCGCTGAGAAGTATATACTAGTTAGAAATACTTGTTGCAGGACCCTGATCTTTTGTGGCGCCATCCCTGTAGCGTGTGTGTGTTGGCCAAAATGTTTGTAACATAGCAGAGGCACATGCACCATGAGAGACATTGTATACGCCTCTCTTAAGACAACAAGTATTCTCATATACATTCGTAGACAAGTTGTTTGGCGCCACCTAATAAGTAGATATATCATAGACGAAGGGTGTTCGTTCCATGTGGAGAATAAATAGTCTCACATCAGAGAAATATCATAAGTTTATGATCTTAAACTTCTAAAACTCAACACTATAGTTTTGAGTTTTTAAATGGTATTAGACTAGACTTTGGGCCACTCAATATTTTCATCTCCACCTCATTCATTTTCGTGACTCAATTTTATCTTCTGCTATCGGTGATTAGCATGGATTAGCGGCGAGGGAAAATATTGAGGAGGCCCATGAGGAGAACAAATAATCTCAAATCAGTTACTTTCATGAGCATCATGACTTTATGACTTTGGGTCCTTAAAACTCAATATCATGGCTTTGAGTTTCTAAGACTCTTCAAGCCCACAACACTTTGAATATATATTACCTTAAAGTATGGTTGGATATGTACTAGATCGAATCGATTTTAAGGTCGCGCTCTTATGCATGGTCGTCTCATTTTTCTTTTGACTCATTTTAATTTTTTATTATTAATATTAAAAAAATTATATCAAAATGAATCAGATCAATATATGTATTTCGGCGTCCTATTTAGTGCACACCACTATTAGTACAAATTACACGTCAATAGTACAGATGTATGTCACTTGTCCTCTTATGAGGGCCTTTGTCATAAGGGGATATGAAGTGACATACATCTCTACTATTGATGTGTAAATTACATTAATAATAATATACACCAAATATTTCTCTACATTTCGGTAATAGATGAGGGCGAGCTACTCGTTCTCATTTTTTCATTTTTCTTTTTTACTGACAAATGAGCTATATGTCTACTCGTTCTCATTCATGCTCCGATGTCACATTGTAAGTTGGCATATAATTACAATTAAAATTTGCAGTCTTTATCGCACTCCAAACTGAGCCGCATAAACCCAAGTCGGAGATGAGATTGCAACACCACCAAAAAAAAAAAAGGGGGGGAAAAGGAAACGAGACGACATCATATGCCCAGGAAAGACCATTTTGATTGCAAATTTTTTAATATGTTTTCTACACTGTTCTCAATGAATGCGAAATGTGAAGTTTTCACAGCATCCGGTAAGATTGAGTTGCTGCACAGAGGCCGGTGCAAACACATAGCTGCACTTGCGGGGACTAGTTAGCTAGTGCAGCTCTAATATATATATTTTTGTCATATTCTCATCCAAGAGACATGTAGAATTCGATTGATAATTAAGCTATTTTTAGGGAAATAAACAAATAAAAGTTATAAATCTGCACAACTAAAAGTTGAATTAAAAGTGGCATGCCCCTTTACTTTGCGGTATTATTTTCTTTAAAAACATATCTTTAACTGTCCTATCGATCCAACAGAGAGTACAAGTGTCTGTCACAAGTGACATGCTTTTTTTGGATGAATTGGTAAAGACGAAGATTGAGGAGAGCCCTCAACATCTATGAAAGCTCCAATCATAGGGTGCTAGCTAGCTGCGCCTGAGCATTTAACTATGAGAAATGCTATGCTCCCAGCAGGAGCATAGCCGACGTGGAGCGGCCGCCCCCTCCACCCGCGCGCCGTGTGGAGGGGGCGGTCCCTCCAGCATTAAATGTGTCGTTTGTTTGTTTTTTTAACGCCGCCTCTCCAATATTAAATGCGTCATTTGTTTTTTTTTTTAACTTTAGACCAATGAACATAAATGGTCTGTTAGTGCGCACAAATGACACATTAGTGCACACAAATAGTATATTAATGCACATAAATAATATAATTGTTGTGCTATTTGTATGCACTAATATACTATTTGTGTGTACTAATGCACTATTTGTGTGTACTAATGTGTCATTTGTACGCATTAATAGACCATTTATGTGTATTATTCTAAAGTTAAAAAAACAAACAAACAAACGAAGCATTTAATGTGAAAGGGGCCGCCCCCTCCACGCGGGGCGCGGTGGAGGGGTCGGCCCCTTTCACGCGCTTCTATGTGTCGAGAACATAACATTACTCTTTAACTATTAGCGGTGGTGCGATTCTTATTTACTTTACATATAGACACGCGTTTTAAGATAGAGAAATATTTACTGCGATCATTTTGATGGGTTGAGAAAGAAAAGATGAGGGAATTAATTTGTTGGATCTTCCACTAATAATATTTTTATTAGTTAAATAATCTACGTCTTTTGTTATAAATATTTTTCTTTAAGATTTAGAGGGACCATAGGCATTACATACAGATTATATATATATATATTATATATATATATATACAAGAAGGGATTTTGGTCGTGGGGGGGCAGGGGGGAAGGACCCATCGTTGTCATTTGTAAAATTGGAAGTGCTATCTCTTGAACCATATAATTGAATGCGTCCAAATTAAACGTCATTATTCGCAGTGATCGATTCCGGCCTTATTCTTTTGTTCTGATCTTTGGCCACCAATACCCATGAAATTAAACTTCTCAAATGGATGAATATGGTAAGCAGTACTCGCACGATATTGGTGATCAAGTTGGAGTTAAAGGCTCCTTGATTTCGAGCAGCTAGATACCACGCTCATGATCAGAAATAGACATATATGGACGAGCTAGCTTATTGGCTACGGCATGTGTTGGTTTGATGTGATCTCTGGTAGATTCAAAATTGGCTGCTGGACTTCTATACTCGTCCATTTTTCTTGTGTTCTTAGACCTATTCATGAAGCTAAATATCATCCACACACTTACAAGTAATAGGAAGTAACTAAGAGATGATCTCGAGAGTAATCTTGGGAGGAGAATTATTTGACACTCAAGTTAGAGAATGAGTTGGAACGAAGATAGTTGGTTGAAACTCTAGATGCTCGTGTGTGTGCGCACACGAGTTTGAAGTTGATTTATTTTATCTAACTTACCTCCCTCGTTCATTGTCAATATATTTCTAAATATGTGGAGGATTCTCCACACTTGTTGTCCCACTTCGAATCATGCGAATATTCCGTCCTATCGAATGGAGAGTCGGACGATAGATCTAAGGGAGGGTTATTTTTACTTGATCTAGATTTAATGTTAATAATATATTAATCAATGAAAAGATTAAAATGCATGAAAAAAAATACAATTCTTTAATTTGC
Organism: Colocasia esculenta; assembly: GCA_014218235.1. Lineage (NCBI taxonomy): Eukaryota > Viridiplantae > Streptophyta > Magnoliopsida > Alismatales > Araceae > Colocasia > Colocasia esculenta. Next base: position 1,466,220 of record CM024760.1, on the reverse strand, counting down.
AAATGTTCAAACTCCTCCAAAAAAAAAATACGGTAGGTTCGACCTAGTGGCGGATCCTGAAAGTTAGTCCAGTGAAGTCACTTGAGTCTAGAAGAGTCACCCTTAAATTCAGTGGGGTCACCTTTCATTTGCACACCTAAATAACAATAGGTATTCTACTTTTCTTTAAGACACTCATTTTAAGTCAGTAAAGTTACGTGACTCCACTGACTTTAAAGAAGTATATGAGTATATATATATATATATATATATTGGATAGTTAGTTTAAGAACGAATTTGTCTTTATAGAATACTCCATGCTCGTCCTGTCGTCTCTCGTGGAGGCATCTTTCAACTCGTGCTTCACGCCGGCGCCGGCCACACGCGGAAGCTAGCTGAAGTCGTAGGCTACCGGCGATACCACGGCCTTGATGCATGGTGGCCAATTCAGGTACGTACATAATACTGAGGTAGGTTTTATGTCCTTAATCATGTGTCTGATCTAACACTTCATAAATAGTTATGAGCCACCGACACCATGCCGTATTCTTATACCTTTAATGTACATGTTTAAAGATGTCATCTAATTAATAAGATAGGTAATCATGCATCATGAGCTGTGCACTCCATGCATGAAGAAGATCTATATGTTTCAATAATTTGCATCTCCCACGCGGTTGATTAAGGAAACGTCCGGCTCTCATATCCATCCATATCACCTTCCACAGCTGGCATATAAGACATGAAGGAATTTTGTCGTGGGGGGGAACGCGCCCACATTGGCAGCGACCATTCACATCACATGGCTGTGGAGGGGGTCTACTGTCTGAGACCCTGAGTGGTCGATTCCAGCCCATATTCTTTTGTTCTGATCTTTGGACATCCATGAAATTAATTTAACTTCTCATCTGAAGGATGGTAAGTATCGAAGTGTACATTAATATATTTGTGTTGGTGAAGAGAACATTGTCCACATTTCCAGGCAACAAGAAATAGTCAGGATATATAGAGATTAATCTTTCGACGTTCAAATCAAAAAAAAAAAAATTAAAAACGTGACAATCGAATGAAGAAAGCGATAGATTAATTTAACTTCTCATCTGAAGGATGGCAAGTATCGAAGTGTACATTAATATATTTGTGTTGGTGAAGAGAACATTGTCCACATTTCTAGGCAACAAGAAATAGTCAGGATATATAGAGATTAATCTTTCGACGTTCAAATCAAAAAAAAAAAAATTTAAAAACATGACAATCGAATGAAGAAAGCGATAGATCCGAATGCTCTTATAATGTGTGAATATGAGAGTGTAGAGTTGAGTTGGCTTACCCTGCAGTCTAAAGACGCGCGTCGACATCCACCCTCCATATGACAAAGAAGTTGAGTAGTTCGTGATGTCCCCCGCCCCCACTAGCATAACCGGACGTACAGAAGAATCAGTAGAGTCACGTGAATTTTTAAAATCACTGAATTTTTAAAATCATATTGACGAGTCTAAAATTTTTTATTAAATTAATTTGATTGAAATTTTTTCTAAAAAAAGTGACCCCACTAAGATTTTTTCTAGATCCGACTATGCCCACCAGGCTGGCAAACCCAGCCCATTTGAAGACTACAGGCCCACCCCGTAGGCCCACTCACTCACCCATTAATCAACGTGATCAGCATGATTGGTGGACTCAGTAGTGGTCCAGTGGAGCCCTCGGGCTTGGGCCACGAGGAGACAAATCGTGCATGGTTCGGATGCCGATTAGTAGAGAAGCCTATCACCTATAGATATTTATCCATTAGCAGGCCCCCCAAGGCTGGTTCCCAGCCCATTTAAATAACACGTACTCACCAGGTGGACACACTCACCCATCAACGTGACTCGTGGTGGTAGGAGTGGGGCGCAGTACTGCCTTCGGGTTGGGGTACACGGAGACAAAATGGGGGTCAGGATGCCCATTGGTAGAGACTAGAGAAGCCTTGTCACGTATCGATATCTATATCAGAAGAGAAATAATTAGTGGGTGAGCACACTGAATAGAGGTGTGTCAATTATCTCAATCTTGGGATGTTTAATATAACTTCCATCTTTACTTTTTTAAATCCTAAGAGTGAGATGGCACACCCCTGTTGGGTCAAGTATTTCTCATATCAGAAATGCTAAGTTGGATAGAAATATTTTGTTAGAATCCACGTGTGGAGCGTCATTGGGCCAAGTGTGTGGCGTGTAAGTCTCGTCATCTTTTTCTCATCTTTTTTCTGTATTCTCAATGCAAAAAATTATTTACCCTCTTAATTAGCTATTTATCACTATAATTTGTCTTGTTGGAATCTCATAGTAGCGTCATCACTCCTACTCCCTAGCGGCTCGTCAATACAATGTGGAAACAGAGGATATGTATATGAGGACCCTATGACGAACACTTAAAAGGAATACTCCAATGCTGCCGGGGAGGGGGTAGAGAGTGCAAACCAAGGTCAAGAACTCTCTCTGAACACTTCTCTTCTTCCTCTCTATTTTTTGGTCATTTTCTCCTAGGATCTCTCTCAAGGCCTCTTGGATACTATCTTTGTCTTGTAGGTGCTAGCCAACATCTTCTCTTAAACAAATAAATTTAAGAGTTTGTGGAGTGGAGTTGACGATCAAGAGATCTGTCAATCATTTTTTACTGCTGCGCCAACTATCCTCCACGTGGTGAAAAGTGTCAAATCCCTCGGTATAAGCTACTAATCCATGCATATGACATTATTATGTCTACGACCATCACATTAATATGAATGCATGAAAAAAACACCAAGAATTGCAAATGCATCACCAGTATCTAAGTGTTGGCTTGGGCCGTCGTTGTCTGATAGGCCGCATTTAAGTCAACAAAATGGGCAACTATTAGGGCTTATCTGAGCTCTGTCCTCAAACTTTTGACAAACTGTTGGGTCCTCAAGCGCTCATCAATCATAATTTGTGGTGCACAACATTCCAACTCTACAAATTAATCTAGCTTGGTACTGTGAACCACCTCTATATTTTACCCTTGTGTTTTGGTGCTAACAAAATTTATGATTAGATTATTTTATGAATATTTATGATTATTTTATAGCGCACTAAAATGATAAAGTCGATGTCTAATTTCATATACATCGATTTCACTTCCAAGTGCCAAATTTATATGTGCCAGAACGATTCGCTTTGTGGTCATAACGATTTGTTAAGGATTTGTTAAGAAATCGATCTCAGAACGATTCGCTAAGTGGCCATAACGATTTTTTAAGAAATCGATCTCAGAACGATTTCTTAAGTGGCCATAACGATTTGTTAAGAAATCGATCTCAGAACGATTCCTTTTCATCGCCATAACGATCGCTCTCAGAACGATTCGTTAAGTCTCTCATAACGATTTGTGAAGAGATCAGAATGATTTGTTCACATCGATTTCTTCATTCGCATCGATTCCTTTGTGAGAACAACGATTTGCTCTCACAACAATTTGGTTACAACGATTTCTTCAGTAGCTGTAATGATTTGCTTCGCGCATCGATTTATTAAGAGATCAATGATTCTCTTATGTCTCATAACGATTTGCTTGTTAATGCTCAACGATTTCATAAGTCATAATGCATTGATTTCTTGCCTATATCAACTTGATATATGACTTATCTTTGAAAGCATTGAATAGTCAAAGTCTTCACATATCTATCTCCATGAGTCATGACTGTTGTGCATTTAATGAAGACTGATCGTATCTCTGCATGCATGCAAATGATATCTTTCCACTATCATGCTTACTCTTTTAAACATCTTTTTTAGAACAACAAATGGCATTACTATTCTGATGAACATTCTTTCTAAAGTTGACTGACAACAAAAGACAGTCCAGCTGTCCACTGTTTAAGCTTGTAATGTGTGGCAGGCATCTGACAGCAATCCACTACAAGGTTGGAAATGCAAGTAATCTCATAAGATCTTCTCCTACGTGCATGAGAGGCCAAAAAGACCGTTGAACACAAGTTCCAAGCTCTTTGAAGTCTAACATATACCAAGCCTGGAGACAACGGATACTTCAACGTCCATATTTCCAATGGAAGATAAATAGAAGACTAATGTTTTCTGAAGAGAGATGGAAGACACACAGTGAACTTGACAACGCTCACACATCCATTCTGATCAAGTCTTCTGCAAGCATTCTGAAGAGCGAAGCCTCACTCCACTCCCTTCAAGCTCTTAGCTCTCTATGCTCAATATAGACATTTGAGAGAGCCTTTAGAACTGAGAGATCTCATCCTTGTAGTTCTTTATGTAACATCGCGCACTTTTCGGATCTTCGTGGATCCTCGGCTTAGTGTTTGGGGTGGTCACGTCTTGACCAGTGCGACTTGTGTTGTGTGTTTCTTATTGGATCCTTACCAGGGTTGGTTATGGATCTGTGCTGGTGTTCAGTGCGCTGGACATCAACGTGGGTTGGCGTCCAGGAGTGTGTCGTCTGCTGTGTGTTGGCGGCAATGGTGTGGCCGTTAACATGTTCTTGGCGTCCATCGATGTGGAAGTCTATTGTTGAACTTGGCGGCGAGCAATGTGGATGCCTAGTTGGGGCGGTTTGGTTAGCGGCGCTGAGGTTGACGTTAACCTGAGGCGCCTGTGTTTTTAGGAGCAACCCGAGCCTTCTTCTTTCCCCTCCTTTTCCCATCCTCTTCCCCCACCTATACCCTTGTTGCTTCTTTACTACTTCCGGCAGTCAACGGAGCACGTGGGAAGGCCGTGATGCGCGCAGTAGCGGCAGATCAGGCAGGGAATGACGGATTGGAGGGCGGTGTTCGCGGGAGCTCCTGGGGTTTTGGCGCGATTTGAGTTCTTTAGGAGTTTAATTGTGTTTCAGAGGTAGGGACTGGACCCATTGATTTCTCCTGTTTGATTTGTCATGCTTCGTTTGCATAGATTGTTTGTTAATTGCGATTTTGGGAAAAAGGGTTACCATGCCGGGAGATTGGTGGTTTGATGGATCCAAGTGTTGGATCTTGCTTTTCCGGTTTTTTTATGGTACAGATGTAAGGGGAAGTTTTTTCCCTTGTTTATAAGGCTAAGTTGCCTGTATGATTGGCCTTGGGCCGGTTTGTGCGTTTTGTACGCTGGGAGCTGAAGATCTTGGCGTCAACATCGATTGACGTCGAGTTCTTCAGTTGGAGATTAACGGCCAGATGTCTAGCCGTTAATATTGAGTCTATTTAGTTTTAACGGCAGGATAGGTTGTCGTTTATATCCAGTGGACAGCGATCGATGTTGCCGCCAACTTGTGCATGCAGTAGCGCAGTGTGTTTTATGTTGCTTTTCTTGTTGTAATATCACATGATTGTGTGTGCATGGCAATGACAGGTGAGAGCCATTGCCGTGTTATGCTCATGGAGCATATGCTCTTGAAGTAAGCATATTTATGTGGTTAATATGTGATGTACGTAATCGGTCTGGTGTTACGTGGTATATGTGGTGCGTTGGCACCCGTAGCACTCTTGGAATGTGTTGTCCATGTTGGACATGTGGTTTAAGTGAATGACGTGTGCTGCACCTAACTGGTGTACTATACACGTGATGTTTATGTGGTTTTGATGTCATGCATATGGTCTATGTGTGCATGGCACATTGTACGTTATTGTGTTAATTGTATATTAATTATTATGATTAGTCTGTGGCATTATGGCGATGAGGTTCACGTCTGAACTTAGCCCTGATTCTTTAGAATCTTTTATAGATTATCCTAGATGGATAATTAGTAAAGTATAAGTGTGATTATCGTGATATGTGTTTAATGTGACTTCTATTGTCACAAGATGATGAATGATAGGCCAAATATGATTGGCTATCGTGGTTTATATATGTGTTAGTGTGAGTTAGCTTGTAGGTCACAAGGTGACCGATAACAGGCTGTGGTGTTATTATTATTAGTTTATGTGTGTGATTATGCAGGTTAGCTTGTAAGTCACGGGGTGACTAGATAAGCTATTCCTAATATGTATACCGTGATTGGTAATAGAAAATGTTTGTGTATATGTCGTGGTTTGTGCTAGCTGAGTGTGTGGTCCGCGCCTATTCCGGAATGCCTCTCTAGTCGGGTACCCCAGGTTCTTTGTGAGCCAGGCACGTTGGTGTTTTGTGCTCGGGGTTTTGTCCCGGTACAGTGTGGTACCGTTGAGGTCTGTGTCATCTTCCTGGACACCCTCACCCTGTGTTTGAGTTGTACGTCGGCTGGGGAAAGACGACAGTAGGGCAGCGCTTGTGTGTTTGTGGTTGTGCAGTCGCTTGTAGCGCGCTTGTAGTTGGGGGTACGGATACCAGTAGTCGACACTGGTCCCCAGCTAGTCCTGTTTTCCAGTGCCTCACTTTAGGGTCTCCGGCCAGAGACCTTAGAGGTGCAGGCATGGGCCTGCATGCTGTGGTCTACATGTGTGGTGTTGGTTGGTCTCCACAGTTGTTTGAACTTGTTCTCGTGGAGCGGCAGTTGGACCTTTGTCCGTGACTGCGAGGCTGAGAGGTTGTTCTTGTGTTGCGTTGTTCGGGTTGGATACTGGCCTGATCAGCCAGTAGTCCGTTCCCGTGTGGTGGCATCGTTCCTTTCTGACTCGTACTTTGCCACTGGCTGTGTTTCGTTAGTTTGTGACTCGTAGTCGAGTTTGACGTCGTTTTGAGATGTGCCCTGGGTTGGCACAGTTGTAAGTGTGGTTTGTGAGCGGAGACTCACAGGTGTGTTTACTTTGTGTGGAGTGCCCGTCGTTGGCACATATGTTGAGGTTTTATTGTGGTTGAGTGCCTTGTGTGGCATGGTGTGTTTATGCGGTGTAGTGGTACCTCATGGTGGTTAGGTACCTATTACCCTTTGAGAGTACCGTTTTCCATGTACATTGTGTATTAGCCTTTTCAGGTGTTGAGGAGGAGGTCGTGTAACGTTGCGCGTTTTCCGGATCCCCGGGATCCAGGTTTAGTGAGGTTTAGTGGCCCATGTGAGGCCCATTAGTGTGGTGTGTTTCTTACTAGATCCTTACCGGGTTTGGTTTGGGTCCGTGTTGGTGTTCAGCTTGCTGGACACAGTGTGTGGCGTCCAGGTGGTGACGTCGATTGTGTGTTGACGGCAGTGGTGTTCCGTTAACATGGTGTTAACGTCCATCGATGAGGACGTTGACTGTTGAACTTGGCGTCAGGATTTTGGACGTCTAGTTGTGGCGGTCTGGTTAAACGGCCAAAGGGTTGACGTTAACCTGGCATGCCTGTGTTTTTATGGCAGACCCGAGCTCTGTTCTTTCCCTCTCTCTCCCTTCCTCTCCTCCCCCACCTTCACCCTTGAGCTTCTTCGCGAGTCTGACGGTCGGCAGGAGCTCGTGGGAAGGCCGTGGCGCGTGGTAGCGGCAGAATCGGGCGTGGAATGACGGATTGGAGCGCGGTGTTCGTGGGACGTTTCTCGGGTTTCGGCGTGATTCGAGGTTCTTCGGGAGTTTAATTGCGTTTCTGAGGTAGGGGTCGAGCCCTGTTAGCTTGTTAGAAACATTAAAACACAACGTAATCACTTGACTCGCATTTTTATTGTATTTTCGATTAAGTTGCACCATGCTGGTTAATGGGTGGTTTGATGATTTTATGTAGTAAAGCATGTTGTTTTAGTTAACTATGCACTGGGATTAGAGGAACTGTTTCCTCTATTTTCTTATGATTTCGGGGTCAGGAATGCATGTGGGATCGATTAGGGTTTCTGCAGGGTTTGGGGTTGAAGATCTTGGCGTCAACATCGATTGACGCCAGGTTCATCAGCCAAGATATAAACGGCTAGATCTCTTGCCGTTTACTTCCTTCAAGCGGCAGTCGATGTTGCCGCCAACCTGTGCATGTGTTCATGCAGTGTTTTGTTACGTAGTTTTCTTATGAATATTGTGTGATTGTGTGTGCATGGCGATGACCGGTGGACAGTGGCACTTATTATGCTTTGGAGCATACTGCTCATGTAATGGGCATGTTTTACGTAATGATATGTTATGTACGTAATCGCTTTCCGTGTGTATGTGTGGTATGTTGGCACTCGTGGCACTCTTGGAGTGCGTTGTCCATGTGTTGGACATGTGGTTTATATGGAAGACGTGTGGTACACCATCCAGGGTGTAATATACACGTATTGCCTACGTGGTTTGAGTGTGTGTGTGTGCTACACACTCTGTTGTAATATAATTCTGGTAATTTATCGTAGTACGGGCAGTGAGGTTCTTGTGTGAGCCTAGCCATGAATTTGTGGTGTTTGGGCAGTGAAGGTCATATGTGGACCTAGCCCTGATTTGTTGTTGTCTTTCGAATAGTGTTATATTGATTTATGTGTTAAGTGGTTTGTGTTGCCACGAAGGTCATTCGTGACCAATGATAGGCAAGTTTGTGGTTCAGTTATGTGTTGGTGTGGGATAGCTTTGGGGTCACACGGTGACCGATGTTAAGCTAATCCTAACACTTGTATATTGTGAATTATAAGAAAATATATTATATATGTAAGTATCGTGGTTTGTGCTAGCCGAGTGTGGTGGTCCGGCGCCTATTCCGGAATGCCTCTCTAGTCGGAACCCCAGGTTCTTTGTGAGCCAGGCACGTGTGTTTGTTGTGCTCGGGGTTTTGTCCCGGTACAGTGTGGTACCGTTGAGGTCTGTGTCATCTTCCTGGACACCCTCACTCCTGTGTTTGAGTTGTACGTCCGGCTGAGGGAAAGACGACAGTAGGGCAGCGGCTTGTGTGTTTGTGGGTGTGCAGTCGCTTGTAGCGCGCTTGTAGTTGGGGGTACGGATACCAGTAGTCGACACTGGTCCCCAGCTAGTCCTGTTTTCCAGTGCCTCACTTTAGGGTGCTCCGGCCAGAGACCTTAGAGGTGCCAGGCATGGGCCTGCAGCTGTGTGTCTACATGTGTGGTGTTGGTTGGTCTCCACAGTTGTTTGACTTGTTCTCGTGGAGCGGCAGTTGGACCTTTCGTCCGTGACTGCGAGGCTGAGAGGTTGTTCTTGTGTTGCGTTGTTCGGGTTGGATACTGCCTGATCAGCCAGTAGTCCGTTCCCGTGTGGTGGCATCGTTCCTTTCTGACTCGTACTTTGCCACTGGCTGTGGTTCGTGAGTTTGTGACTCGTAGTCGAGGTTTGACCCGTTTGAGATGTGCCCTGGTGTTGGCACAGTTGTAAGTGTGGTTTGTGAGCGGAGACTCACAGGTTGTGTTTACTTTGTGTGGAGTGCCCGTCGTTGGCACATATGTTGAGGTTTTATTGTGGTTGAGTGCCTTGTGTGGCACTGGTGTGTTTATGCTGTGTAGTGGTACCTCATGGTGGTAGGTACCTATACCTTTGAGAGTACCGGTTTCTCATGGTACATTGTGTATTAGCCTTTTCAGGTGTTGAGGAGGAGGTCGTGTAACGTTGCGCGTTTTCCGGATCCCCGTGGATCCAGGTTTAGTGGGTTTAGTGGCCCATGTGAGGCCCATTAGTGTGGTGTGTTTCTTACTAGATCCTTACCGGGTTTGGTTTGGGTCCGTGTTGGTGTTCAGCTTGCTGGACACAGTGTGTTGGCGTCCAGGTGGTGACGTCGATTGTGTGTTGACGGCAGTGGTGTGCCGTTAACATGGTGTTAACGTCCATCGATGAGGACGTTGACTGTTGAACTTGGCGTCAGGATTTGTGGACGTCTAGTTGTGGCGGTCTGGTTAAACGGCCAAAGGGTTGACGTTAACCTGGCATGCCTGTGTTTTTATGGCAGACCCGAGCTCTGTTCTTTCCCTCTCTCTCCCTTCCTCCTCCCCACCTTCACCCTTGAGCTTCTTCGCGAGTTCTGACGGTCGGCAGGAGCTCGTGGGAAGGCCGTGGTGCGCGTGGTAGCGGCAGATCGGGCGGGGAATGACGGATTGGAGCGCGGTGTTCGTGGGACGTTTCTCGGGTTTCGGCGTGATTCGAGGTTCTTCGGGAGTTTTATTGCGTTTCTGAGGTAGGGGTCGAGCCCTGTTAGCTTGTTAGAACATTAAAACACAACGTAATCACTTGAACTCGCATTTTTATTGTATTTTCGGATTAAGTTGCACCATGCGGGGTTAATGGGTGGTTTGATGATTTTATGTAGTAAAGCATGTTGTTTTAGTTTAACTATAATGCATGGGAGTTAGAGGAACTGTTTCCTCTTATTTTCTTAATGATTTCGGGGTCAGGAATGCATGTGGGATCGATTAGGGTTTCTGCAGGGTTTGGGTTGAAGATCTTGGCGTCAACATCGATTGACGCCAGGTTCATCAGCCAAGATATAACGGCTAGATCTCTTGCCGTTTTTCCTTCAAGCGGCAGTCGATGTTGCCGCCAACCTGTGCATGTGTTCATGCAGTGTTGTTTACGTAGTTTTCTTATGAATATTGTGTGATTGTGTGCATGGCGATGACCGGTGTGAGCCAGTGCACTTATTATGCTCTTGGAGCATACTGCTCATGTAATGGGCATGTTTTACGTAAATGATATGTGATGTACGTAATCGCTTTCCGTGGTATGTGTGGTATGTTGGCACTCGTGGCACTCTTGGAGTGCGTTGTCCATGTGTTGGAATGTGGTTTATATGGAAGACGTGTGGTACACCATCCAGGGTGTAATATACACGTATTGCCTACGTGGTTTGAGTGTGTGTGTGTGCTACACACTCTGTGTAATATAATTCTGGTATTTATCGTAGTAACTGGGCAGTGAGGTTCTTGTGTGAGCCTAGCCATGAATTTGTGGTGTTTGGGCAGTGAAGGTCATATGTGGACCTAGCCCTGATTTGTTGTTGTCTTTCGAATAGTGTTATATTGATTTATGTGTAAGTGGTTTGTGTTGCCACGAAGGTCATTTCGTGACCAATGATAGGCAGTTTGTGGTTCAGTTATGTGTTGGTGTGGGATAGCTTTGGGGTCACACGTGACCGATGTTAAGCTAATCCTAACACTTGTATATTGTGAATTATAAAAAAGGTTATATGTAAGTATCGTGGTTTGTGCTAGCCGAGTGTGGTGGTCCGGCGCCTATTCCGGAATGCCTCTCTAGTCGGGTACCCCAGGTTCTTTGTGAGCCAGGCACGTGTGTTTGGTGTGCTCGGGGTTTTGTCCCGGGTACCTGTGTTGTACCGTTGAGGTCTGGGTCGTCTTCCTGGACACCCTCACTCTTGTGCTTGAGTTGTACGTCCGGCTGAGGGAAAGACGCAGTAGGGCGCGGCTTGTGTTGGGGGTGTGTAGTCGCTTGTAGCGCGCTCGTAGTTGGGGGTACGGACACCAGTAGTCGACACTGGTCCCCAGCTAGTCCTGTTTTCCAGTGCCTCACTTTAGAGTACTCGGCCAGAGACTCTAGAGGTGCCAGGCATGGGCCTGCAGTTGTGTGTCTGCAGGTGTGGTGTTGTTAGTCTCCACAGTTGCTTGACTTCTTCCTAGTGGAGCGGCAGTTGGACCTTTCGTCCGTGACTGCGAGACTGAGAGGTTGTTCTTGTGTTCTGTTGTCCGGGTTGGATATTGGCCTGATCAGCCAGTAGTCTGTTCCCGTGTGGTGGCGTCGTTCTTTCTGACTCGTGCTTTGCCAGTGATTGTGGTTTGTGAGTTTGTGACTCGTGGTCGAGTTTTGACCAGTTCGAGTGGTGTGCCTGGTGTTGGCACAGTTGTGTCTCAGTTGTGGTATGTGTGACTCGTCGATTAAGGTTTCACCTGTAATATTGTGCTTAATTAAAAGTATAATATAATTATGATCAGTGTGGTGTTTATACACCTACTTGTACCTTGTTTGGGTGTTTGAGTTGTGGTACCTCAGAATAGTAGGTACTTATTTCCTTCGAAGGTTACTTTGTAGTTTTGTGGTGGTACATGTGTACCAATCTTTCCAGGTACTTGTGTGTTGTGGAGGTCTTGTGGTTTGACCTGCCACTTGTTGTATCCTAACTATTCTAAGTAGATCTTTGTTTATAATTTATTGTGGATTAGTTTGTGATTATTAATTATGTTACCTTTGTGGGTAATTTGCCGATGAGGCTTATGGCCTAGGCATATTGTGGTTTAGTTGAGCTATGCTCCGTGGAGGCCGTGTGAGACCTTCCACAGTTTGAGTTTTACTCATCTTGGGTATGATTCCAATTATAGCTTTAGTGTGTTATGGATTGGCTTCGTGTTAGCCAGTTCCATTACCTTTGAGTAGTTCTGTTGTAAGTGGTTGGGAGTATAAAGGACCAGCTCTTTATTAGCGGTCCTGTTACTCAAATGTTTGAGGTTTGCCTAAAAGCTTGTAGTCTGGGCAGTACTTTGCCTGTATGGCTTTTAGCTTAGGCAACCAGTTGTCGTGGTAGTGTGCCAGTGAGACTGTGGTTTAGGCACTTTGGTTGTTGGGCTGACTAATGATATTATGTTAGTCCTGTAGTCCTACTTTTCTTCTGAGGACTTTATGTTTATTATCATGAGTATGTTAAATTGTTATTTATTGTAATGATGTGAGCATGAAATGGTTTGGCTATTGTTGTTGCCAATGAGACCCATTGGGGTCGAGGTGTCTGTGGTTACAGTGTTGTTTTGGGTAGCCCCTACTGAGCCAGTGACTTGTTGAGGCTCACTCCCCTACAGTTCTTTTCAGGGCTTGCCGTGTGTTTGGCTTGCAGTGGCGTTGCGTCAGACTTGTACCACCAGCAGTAGTTTAGTAGTTAGGGTTGTGTGAGCTTGTGCTCCCTCGGGGTATGCCCCAGGTAATTGTACTCTTTTTAATTGGACATGTTTTAATGTAATGGGACAGTTGTATAAATTTGTGAACATTATGAGCACATGTACTTTCTTGTGTCTTATATTCTTGTGGTTTGTCTTTTTGTACTCTTACTGGACTCGTATGTGAGATATCCCTTGCGACACTTCAGTGCGTTCGCGGGGGGCGGATCTGGATATGGAGCCTTAATGGGCATAAATACCCCGGTCCGTTACAGGTCGTGTGGTGTGACCTCCCACTTGTTGTGTTTTACCCTTCTTGGGTATGATTCCGATTATGGTTTTAGTATGTGATGAACTAGCTAACTGTAGCCAGTCCTATTACCTTATGTGTGGCTTTTGACGTATTATGGTTTAGGGTATAATGGACCAGCTCTTGGTTTGTAGTCCAATTACCCTTGTGTTAAAGGTTGCCCGTGAAGCTACTAGCTTAGGCAGTGGTGGCCTGTACAGCTTATGGCTTAGACAACTAGTTGTTGTTGTGGTTCGCTTGTGAAGCTTGTGGCCTAGGCAGAGGTATGCCTATATGGTCTGACGCTTAGGCGACTAGTTGTTGTACATTGTAGTGCCTGTGAGCTATGGCTTAGGCGCTGCTGTTGTTGAGCGAACTAGCAGTGTTATACTAGTCCTGTAATCCCTTGCTCCTTCCGAGGACTTGTTGTTTATTGTTATATTTAAGTTCAGCTATTATCTACTGTGAATGTTGTTGAGCATGAAATGGTTTGACTATATGTGTGGCCAGTGAGAGGTCTCTTTTGTTTAGTTCTTGTGGTTCTTTGGGGGCCTCCCTACTGAGCCTGTGACTTGTTGAGGCTCACTCCCCTACAGTTCTTTTCAGGGTTTGTCGTGTGTTCGGCTTGTGGAGACGTTGTGTCAGACTTGTACCACCAGCAGTAGTGTAGTAGTTAGTGTTGTGTGAGCTTGTGCTCCCTCGGGGTATGCCCCAGGTAGTTGTACTTTTTAATTGGACATGTATTAATGTAATGGGACATTTGTAAATTGATATATGCAGGTATGAGCACATGTTCTTCTTGTGTCTTATACAGTTGTGGTTTGTCTTTTATACTCTTACTGGACACGTGTGTGAGATATCCCTTGCGAGACTTCGGTCTGTTCGCGGGAGGCGGATCTGGATATGGAGCCTTATCGGGCATAAATACCCCGGTCCGTCACATTTTTCTCCTCTCAGTCGTAGCTTCAGATCAAGCCTTGTCCTATTAGCTTGATCTAGGGAATCTTCCCTTGAACACATTTATATGTGTTGTTTCCCTTCATGTGTGAAGGAAGACCTGGTGGATACTAGGGTGTTATTCCCTTCTAGGAGAAGGAAGACCAGCTGGGGTGCTGGGTGTTGTAGGACCGCACTGGGGTCTGTTCCAGTAGGTTTGCCTCTAAGCCTGTAAAAGAAGTGGGCTACCTTCTTGCCCGAGAAAGAGAAGAAGACCTGGTGGGGTATCCAGGGTGTTGTAGTGTCCATAGGGGGACTGTACCCTAGATAGTGAAATCCCAAGAGATTGCTTGGGGACTGGACGTAGGACTCCTGTGGAAAGGAGGTCCGAACCAGGATATATCGCTATGTCTTTTGTGTGATTGACTTGCTTCTACTATTCTTCTTGTACTAACACTAACATCCATCGAAGTTACTTTTCTGTGAACGTTTTTAGTGAACAGGTATTAGCTGAAATTTTAAAGACCCATTCACCCCCCCCCCTCTGGGCTCGTCAACTGGGCAACAGGTACTACACAATAGTCATCGCACCCTGAGTTAGCTCCAAAAACTGATATAACCTCTCTGTCCTAACTTAGGCTAGGAGGTAAGCTCTCTCAAAAGTAGTCACAAACTCTCTTCAAGTAATCTACTTGAGTGGATGAGATTGGAATGTAGTCTCTTACTTCGAAGTCCACCACGCAAGGGCCTGACTCTGCAACTGGTAGCTAGCCAGAAAGACCCTCTTCTCATCAGCACACTCCATGGAACAAAACGTCTATTCCATGGCGTTCAGCCACGACCTAGCTGCATCCAGATCTTGTTGTCCCTCGAACTGGGGAGGTTGGAACTAAAGAAACTCTTCATCACCCTAGCAAGACCTCCCTGAGTTGCCGAAGCATTATGGTGCTGAGTGTAGAACTGCACCATCCCCTCAAGGAAACAGAACCAGTCTGGATTTGGAAAAAAATTGTAACGCCCCGACGTGGAGCAGCATTACAGTTAAATAAATAGTATAGAGCGAGAAATAACAACAACCATTTCATAATTTGGGAATAATACCAAATAAAAATTCAACTTCATTAATAATTCCTCAAAACATTATATTACATTCACTAATTAGAGTCAAAACTAGGGTCCAGAGTACTTTATTCAATCTAACTATTACAAACTGACTGACTAAGACTAACTAACTACTAAAAAGCACGGGTTGTCGAAATGCTGGTCACTCCTAAACATCCTCATTCCCATCCTCGTGAGTGTGGTAGTCTCCATCAGACTTACTTGAAACACATGAAATAAATAGAGCAGGATGAGCGATAAACGCTTAGTAGGACTTAATATCTCATATAAATAGGTATGCTTTAAGTGATTAATATCTTATAAGGCATGATAACTAGAGAGAACAGTCATGTATAGTCCAGAGAGCATTGTAGCATGATAACATGAAACAATACCACTTTCATGAGGGTATAGCACAACAAGTATGATAACGGATTGACCATATAACAAAATAGCATGTAACGATTGCACAAAGGTGCACTAGTAAAGATAGCACTTTGGTCGAGCTTCATGTCAACCCAGAGAACATAGTATAGTGATTGATTATCATAGATTAAATCTTGATAGTATGAATAGCATTGTATGTGTGCCGACATCCTAATCATTGAACTCCCATGGGCAAATAGCATTTTTCGGGCGCACCTCCGAAGACCAGATCGGCCCTATTGCCTGACATTAGTTATGTTTCTTATCTTAGACAATCAATTATATGGCCAAATAGAGTACTAAGAATAGATGAGAGTAATTGACGATTAGACGAGAGTGTAGAGAGAATGTGAACAGATGAGAGTATAGAGATAGCAGATGAGAACAGGGACATATTCGTAAAACAATGATCAACAGACGATAGTAATAGTTGCACGGCACTCGGTCGTGTGCCGGCAATCCGGTAGAAGTCACAAACGCCCACTAGTCGTGACATGAACACAGGCCAGAGGTTCGACGTGATCCTAAGGTAAGAAGGAACACACTAAGGCCGTTGGATCATGCTGATCCTTAGGGGTGTAAAGGGTTTTGATGGTACAACCCACTCATTGGCAATGGACATCCGACAAAGCCAAGGAGACTTACGGAGGTCTTGACAAGGAGTTTCTAGTTCTATCAGCAGTATTCCCAACAGAGAAGTCATCCAAGCCAAGATAGAAGTGTGTAAAGAAATATTGTCTGTCATGTCTCTAGTGCTCGAAGGCAGAGGGACGCGATAACGGTATACAAAACATGCGAATAAAACGAAGACAAGTCCATTAAAACAATAAGGAGATTAAGCGATTAATTACACTTAATTATCAAATATATTATTGAGTAAATTGATAAGGTTTCATGGCAGCTATAGAGGTTCATATGATGTATTTATAAGGCTAGGTCAAGTTGTAGTTTCCGTGTTTTAGTTTCCAAAGCTCTTGGCACTATCGTACTCTACTTGGGCTATTTCCTTGTAAACCCCAACTCTACTAGAAAAGTATTTAGAGAGCAATTTCGTACTTTCGTAATGAGTTTGCATTTTGTTTAAGAGTCCTATTCTAGTTTAAACTTAAGAGTTTTGAATCTCCACCAATATTTCCAAAATTTGAACTCTCCAAGCAATCCTACTACAACTGGAGTACAAAAGCTTCCTATCGATTGGTGTTGAAGTGTTACATAGATTATTGACAACTTAAAGGTCATTCTGATTACTGGACAAGGTTTAGTATCTATCCGATTGGCGTTATAAACGTTTCGATTACTGAACAATGGTTCAGTACTCTATCGATTGGTGTTATGAACATACTGATTACTGGACAAAGGTTTAGTAACTGTTTCGATATGTGTTATGATTGTTCCGATTACTAAACAAATGTTCAGTAATCCTACCGATTGGTGTTATAAACATACCGATTACTGAAGAAAAAAAAAGTTCAGTAACTTATCAATTAGTGATATATATAAGTGTTATGATTATTGAACAAAAGTTCAATAACCCTCCGATTAGTAATATATTTGTTCTGATTACTGAATAAAGGTTCAGTAACCTTCTAATGGTGATGTAAATGTTTCGATTAGTAAATAAATGTTCAGTAACTTTTCGATTAGTGACATAAGTGTTCTGATTACTGAACAAATTAATGTTAAATAACCTTTCTATGGTGATATAATTGTTCCCCAAAATATTTATTTTATATCTCATGAATTATTTACCTTTAAATCTAATATTGGACCTTTCTCAATTATTTAAAAAAATTTGATTCCCTCTTACTTATTCTATTTACTTAGGATTCAAAAATTCTGATTGTTACACAAGGAGTTCATGATAGAGAAGAAAAGTTAAGCATGATAGAGATATCTTTATCCAAAATCGGTATAAAAACATAGGTAGGAGGATCTACACAATCAGATAATATTTTGATAAGTAGGGAATAGAAGCGATGAGATCAAACAACATCTTAAAGAAACAACAGACAATCGCTCTAAGACTGGTGAAACATGTCTCATGGTCCGACATGTTCTAGAAAGGTGTTTTGGGTTTTATTATACAACCTGTTCAGTGACTATTATGGGAATTCAAGGCTAACGGGGACTTACGGGCTTCTATAAAGAAGTTCTAGCCTACAAGTGGAAATCCAACGGAAGGTCCTACCTTCATTAAGGGGTATTCGTAGAAAAAATCACGGTTGAAGCATGCCACACAAAGTAACATGGTTCTTTAAAACATCGATAATGTTGGTCCAAATCATGTAGATCTATTGATTTTTTATTTAGATAAGTTATATAAATATTACTATTAAATATACATTTAAATCGTTGACAAATGTTCACATAAATATGTTAAAATGTGTGATTAACATGTAAATCTATTTTTTTATTTAGACAAGTCATATGCTAATTGAATATATTATATCAATCTAAATAGATCAAAAATATTTACATGTAATGTAGTTAAGTATGTATTCATGTATTTAAACACATATAAATATATAATCATCAAATGCATTCAATATATATGTTTATACAAATGTGAATAGCTATAATGAATCAAGTTAAATACGTATAATATAATCAAATATATAACATATATAACACAATATGTTGGTGTGTGGGTGTGTGTGTGTTAGTGCGTATGGGGAGGGGGTGGCCGGTCGGGGACCAATAGGGTGGGGGGAGGGAGGTCCAACAGGGTTCCCCCACCAGTCACCACCCCCCCTCCCTCTCTCCCCCACTAGCCGATCACCCATCCCGCCCTTCTCCCCCACCATTAGGGCGACGTCCTCATCATCTCCAGGTCAGGGTTCTCCAAGGAGCTTCTACAGCGGGGAGTTTGGGTGTAAAAAGCATAAGTCCGTGGTTAAGTCCGTCGTTACGATTAGGGGTGTCAATTAAGTAGAGCTGATTATAAATCTAATAGATAATATGTTTCAAATTCAATCAGGGCCAAACTATAATAGTCTATAGAACTTTGTTAAAATCTATTTGTTAATCCCATCAATTGATGGGTGGGCTTGGGTATGCTCATTGGGCTAGGCCTTTGGTGAAGATAAAAGTAGTTTAACCCAGAATAACTTAACCCCAAAAAGTACATATTTTACTTTGGTGGTTACTTTTGAGATGAAGATGGGTAATTATTTTTTGGTCAACTATTATCTTTGACTCTATTATTTTCATGTGAAAAAATAAAAAAAAAATATGAGATGTCTAATAGAATAACATTTAAAATTTTATGATAATTTTTTTAACTTAAAAAAAAAAAAAAAGATACCCCCCTCTACCCCACCTTTTTAAGTGGGGTAAACTTCCCGAGGTAAGGGGGTACCCCAGGGTAACCCTGCCCCGCTCCCCAAAGCTGGAGGAGGGGGTTACCAAAGCGGCAAGCTTTGATCTTCTCCATGCTCTTTGCTTCTTCTTCCTCGTCAGGTTGAACCCCTCCGCGAGGATGGTGTGGATACACAATGAATTGGGGGTGCTGCCCAGTAGCTCCACTAGGTAGGAGGTCCACGCCCTGGTGACAACGACATAGCCCACGATGCTATCTAGGATGAGGTTGTCGGCGGCGATGAAGGCTCCTATCAGCGGGCAAAAAGGGAGTCCCAAGAGCTGCCCGGGCAGGACAGAAGCCCAAAACCCCAAGAATTCGCCCTGCTCTGCTGCCCCGAGGAGCAATGAATTGTTGGAGAAGGAGGGCGATGGGGAGGGGAAGCGGTCGTGGAGGAAGCGGTGGAGGTAAGGACGAACTGCTAGATGGTGGCCTTGACAGCAGGGCTGGAGAAGTTGGCCTCGCGCATGACACGGACACCGGAGTCATCGAGAATGGAGACGACCAGCTGGCCGAGTTCCACCTTCATGGCAAGCAGGGGCTACTGCTGCTGCTAGGGGCTACTGCTGCTGCTTGGGGCACCCACGCTGCTGGTTGGCCTTTGCGCGCTTGCACGCCACCATGAGCGCATTCGAGATGGGGGGCCGCTCCAGGCCACCCCGGCGGCCGCACCTGCGTGCTCCTATGCTTAGACCCCGCAGCCCCAGAGGAGCCATTCGAGCCGGAGGACGCCGAAGCGGTGATGGAAGCATTCGGAAGGAAGGCGGTCGAGGGCGATGGAGAGGTAGAGCTCGAGGGCACGGCACTGGAAGGGTGGAAGGTGGAGGGATTGGAGCGGACGCAGGCCTGGTGGAGGAGGCTGATGGGGAAAGGCCAGCAGTGTGGCGGCCACGTGTAGCAGTGTGGTCTACCCGTGACCGACTGCTTCAGGATGCATGCCTGCCGCCTCCGACTTCAGCGTCTGCAAGATCATGCTCAGCACCGCTCGCATCCTCCTATTTGCCCCCCCTCCCTTCCTTGCTCTCTTTGTTCTTCTACCTCTCTCTGCTCTACAAGTGCAGAAAAATTCTACCACGTATCACTTGAGTGACTACTGCAAGAGCTCAACCCCAGCATCGGAGGTTGCATAGGAGGAGGGAGGAAATGGTGTTCAGTATTCAGTCGATCGACACGGATATATAAGCGGGGAAGAGAGGGGGCCGTTGGGCTAGAATGGGCTCCAACGGACCATTGTTGGTTTGTTTATTTTGAACTATTAGATTTGGGTTAGACTTAGGTCGGGTCATTTTAATTTTGAGCTGAATTTAGTTGAAATTGGACCAACTCAAATCTGTCATTGACAGTTCGTTGCGATACAACTGCTGACACATACTTGATATCTGCGACTGCAACGCAACCGTTGATTAATAACAATATATATATATATAGTTTTTTTTTATAACGAGAAAATTTCGCCCCGTGTGATTTTGTTGACTCAGAGATTGTGTTCATGAACTCCAAAATCAAGAATTAATATCTGTTTAATTGATCACTAACTAGCAACTTGCACAAAGAGATTAATTAAGAGTACTCAAGTTATTTATTCAAACTTTCGACCAGCATACATACATATATATTATATTATTATATACTTATTACGGATCGGGTCTCCATGCATGCTCGTTCACCACCTCTTGTGGAGGCTCCCTTTTAACCCATTCTTCATGTGGACGACGACGTTGGGTCTTACAGAGTCGTCATGGCCCTCCGCCACCCTGAAGCGGAAGTTGTAGGCGACCGACGCTACCACGGCCTTGATGCTGCCCAAGGCCAGCGCTTCCCAACGCACATCCTTGGCCCCGCCCAAAACACTGCGAATTTGTAGGATATCTCCTCTTTCAGCTGGCCCTCCTTCGATATTCCCCTCTCCGGCTGAACTCCGCGGCGTCCTCTCCATGTCTTCTGCATCCTCCCCATGGCGTACAGCGAGAGCAGCACTAACATGCCCGGCGCCAGCTCCTCACCGGAGGGGAGGACGTCACCCTGCATGGGGCACCTGGCAGTGAAGGCAAGGCGCGTAGAGCCTTAGCGACTCATTGATGGCCGCCCTGAGGTAGACGCAGCTATCCAGGTCCTCGGCATGGAAGGTGGTCATGCATCCTCCCGCCGTCTCTGCTGCCTCGATGGCGCCATGTCACTGCGCGAGCTGTGACTGTAGTGGTGCTACCAGCTCGTCCAGGATTCTAGCCTCCGCTGAGGGTGCATGCAGAGCAGCCAAGGAGCCGTGCCATGGCCCCGCCTGTGGTTTGCCACGCCGCGACCAGTAGGTCGACCGTGGCATCTCTAATGAACTTTGCATCGTACCCTGCAGAAGAAAAGTCACCTGTTTCATCGGTCTTCTCGTACAGCTGGTTGTTCCTGAGTAACTCTGTTAGAACGTTAAACTGTTGTGGAGCGTTGCGTGCGGCTTTCTCGTCCTGGGTCTTGGAGGTGTCGTCCATCTCTGCACGCTGTAGTTGTTCTCTTCTTGTTTCGATGACCCGGTAGATGAACCCGTCGATGACCTTCATGCCCTTGGCCAATCTCCGTTCAGGGCCGATCTGGAGCCACTTGAGGAGCTTCCACAGGCACGGCGGCATGACGAACCTGGAGACGATGACGTCCCCTACGTCGTTGACAGCCACAGCGAAGGGCACCTCGGGCAAGCCAGGAGAGAGACTGCAAAGATCCACTCCCAAGATAAGGGAGCACATGATGTCGAAGCTGAACCGCAGCATGATATCCTGCAACGATGGTACGTAATAGGGGTGCATGTGAAACACGAAATAACCCGCGAACGGGGCACGGGATAATTAAAGATAAAAAAAAAAATGGTCATTTATTATACGATGGAATTAGTACTGGAATTGTATTCCATGCCCGGTGAGCTTGAACTATTTGTTATTTGAGTAAGGTGTGGTGTCTTGTTAAGATAGCTTAATTTAGCTGATCGAACCCACTAACAAATAAACGAACCAAATTCGATCGGAACTGCAGGGGGTCTTGTTTTAAAATAACACAGTTAAAAAAAATTTAAGTAAAGTAAACACTAAAAATAAAAATGGTAAAGTAGCACACTTTTGACCGGTCAACCGGTCAAAAGTGCGCTGGTTTTAAAAAAACAAAAAAAATTGAAGTCGGCAGTGCGCTTGCCGACTTGCAAGTCGCAAGCGCGCTGCCGACTACCTCCTCTCCCTCCTTTTAACTTTTCCCCTCCCCTTAACCCCCCTTTTCCTACTTTCCCTTCCTCCCTTCCTACCCGACGAAGGAGGTGGTGCTTCCCATTCGATCAGAGGAGACGGTGGTGCGCGGAGGCAAGGGCGGCGTGCGCGAGGGCGGGGGAGGGCGGCGGGTGCGGGAGTGCGGCAGCGTGCGACGGTCAAGCAGCGGCAGCCAGCGAGATTTTGGTATTTTATTTTTGATTGTGGTCCCCTTCCCCTTCATCTCCTTCGCCGGACACATTTGGCCTCCTCCTTTAGCCGGACACATTTGGTCCCCATCTCTTCACATATACCATGCGAACCCCACCTCCTCTCCCCACATCTCGGACAATCCACCTCCACCGTTGCCTCCACACATCTCAAACAGTGGTAGGGCAACCCCACTTGACTGGGTCACATCTCTCCCCCACACAAACCTACCTCCTTCCACATCATTCAACATCTTCAATCCGAGCCCTCCCCACCCCATTTACCCAAAATGGTTCAACTCTCCCCCACACATCTATCTAATAAGAAAAAGTTACAAATTTTATGTTTAAATTATTTACTATTGTAATGATTCAACTATGTTACTTAATTTTTTGCATTATAATTGTAATTTTTATTAAATGCTTTTGTTTTAAAAAAAGTTGTTACAAATATTGATAAAATTAGTTCATTTGTTTTGATCTTGCAGGCGTGACATTTATTGAATTATTAACATGCCATCTACAAATGTATTATGGTCATTCTTATAATAGAAGATTTTCTAAAAATGGTAGAGTGGCTATATATGAGGGAGGCAGTGAAACAATCATTAGGGTATCTTCAAGTTGTTCATTCAGTGAACTCAAGAATATATTTATCTTGCAACAAAGATTAATCCTCTTGAGTATGAGTTGAAAATTCATGTTAAGGTTCCAAATAATGATGGTTTTTGTATTGAAGTTGATGACGAAGAAAATTGTTCTATAACACTAGATTTATGTGTCTCCGCACCATTAACTGTCTTTACAGAACAAATGGCACATAATGTCGCATTTAGACCATCATGTTCACGGACAACATCATGGGATATGAAGTACCAACACGTCCAGTTACAACGAAAATATTAAATTCTCAATCGGATGTGGTCCCATGTACACCAACACATGCGAAGACGAATGACCATGGATCTAGATCCTAATCGATTACATTATCATTGTTCATTATGCAAAGAATCGGGTCATAATAAGCAAACTTGTGAGAGAATGTGTAGGACGTAAGAATTTTACATTACTTATAGTATATTTTGCATTACTTCTTTTGTTGACATAGATTGTTTTGTGCATTAATAGTCTTGTTTTAAATTTTATTGCAGGCATGGAGGGAGAAGATAACGCGCTTTTACATGCACAAGAACAACATAGATCTAATGATCCAGATGTAAATGATTGTTATTTTCTAATGCTCATGTCAATTTGTGTAAATGTCATGATTACATTTATTGTTATTTTCAACATTTCATGATTATTTTTATTTGTACAGTGTGGCACTTATTATTTGGATCATCACACATGCTGGGGTTAGATGATTGGAAGCCAACAGAGTCACGTGTACTTACTTTAATTCGTAGGCTGGTTTTAATATAGTGAGTAAATGTTCATGGGTGAAATTAGGTCGGCCATTACTTACAGCATTGGCCGATAGATGGCGTCCAGAAACGAACACATTTCACTTTCATGTGGTGAAATGACAATTACTTTAGAAGATGTATCATGCATCTTAGGTACAATTACTTTAAGTTGTTCTAACTTTATGTTATTTCTTGTACATTCATTCTTTTGAGAGATTTTACTTATGTTGTAGGATTACGATTGATGGAGAACCTGTAGTTGCGGCCCCACAGGTTCCTACAAGATGGCGATCATATTTAGACATGTGTGAAGAGTTACTTGGTATCAACATTTTAACTTTGCATGTTTTGGGTCAATATAAATCATGTTTGCAAATGGCATTTCTGCGAGATGATACTTCTCTGAAATCAATTTGCAAGGAAAATATGCATGTTGTCTGCTGCTATACTCGAGCATATTTGATGTATTTATTGGGTAAGGCTTTATCCCGGACACATCAGGAAATGAGATTCACATACAAACCATTCTGGTGCGGAATATATTCCAGGAGAAAGCTCAAGAGGTCCAAATACATGGACACATCCTTGGACATCAGAACCATGGCCAATGTATATGATGCTCAGTCTTGTGGCATTTCTCAAATGGATGTTCAAATGATGCAATGGACACAAGATTCCGATGTTTTAGATGCACTTACTCCAGTTCGTGTACCGACACCTCCACCACATCTTATTGGCGGCTTAATATACATGATGAAGGCACTCAACTTACGCCGCATATAGAAGAAGAAGATGAAGGCAACGATGAGACACAATGGCGAATGATTAGAGGTCGAGGAAAACGTGTGTTAACAAAGAAGAAATGTTGATTTGTTGTGAACAAGTTTGTAAAATTTTCAAACAATTTAAACTTTGTGAATATTTGGAGACTTTGTGAATATTTGGAGACATTGTAAATCTTGAGTGGTTAAATATGTGCTCATATTATGAATGAGAGTGATTGTGCAATGAATGTTTGTGATTGTGAGATTATTTTTTTCATGATATTATGGGTTGTAGGTGATTGATTTACAATTGTGAAAATTGTAAATTTTGTATTTTAGGTGATTGACTTGATTGATTGACTTGATTTCTATCTAATTTTTCTCTCTTTTATTTTTTTTAGCCGAAGAACAAGTCGGCTAAGGGGATGCCGACTTGCTTCCTGGGAGCATTTTTTGGGGGGCGTGGGAGCAAGTCGGCATAGGGAATGCCAACTTGCTTCCTGGGAGGACTTTTTTTTTGGGCGAAGGAGCAAGTCGGCATCCCCTATGCCGACTTGCTCCCTGTGAGATTTTTTTTTTTTTTCTGGGGAGAAGGAGGAAGTCGGTAATGGACATGCCGACTTACTAGTTGGCATGCCCATTACCGACTTACTATTTTAATATTTTTTAAACACGCGAACGCCCTCCACTGTAGAAACCGTGCTACTTTGCGAATTTTATTTTTTGTGTGTTACTTTACTTAAAAAAATTTTTAACTGTGTTATTTTAAAACAAAACCCAACTGCAGGTAGCTAGCTAGGTACGTACTACTACTTCGAGTCAGACTAGATCGGTTCTTTTCCTCCGGATCTTGCAGCCATGCATTACTGCAGGTCCAGGGTTTCTCCTCCCGTGCTGCGTGTGCGAGGAGAGGGAGCAGCCTGCCCTCCAAACTGATGGGTCAACCCCCGGATGGAGCTCAGGAACTTGGGATGGTGCAGCAGGCCCATCACGACCTTCCTCTGAGCCTTCCACTCGTCGGAGTCGGCCGTGATCACGCCAACTCGAGGGGCTCGCAATTCTCCCGGAACCGATCGCCCTTCCCGAAGTTGTTGAACTTGGTGCTGGTGACATGTTGAACCACTGCGGCATCGGAGGGGGTCATCATAAGTCCATGCCCGAGAACCAGGGGCCTCTGATCAGGGTGGTGCACACCTTCTCTTCCAGCACCTTCGTCACAACCCAGTCGTGAACGTGGTGGAGATTGAGGAGAGCGGCAGGCAGCACGCCAACGACGGGAAGCTGAATGACGGAGTACTCGGCCTTCCGAACGTGGCTTAGGAAGACAAAGAAGAGGAACGCTAAGATGGCCAGAGGGACTTCAGGGTAGGCGACCAACAAGTGGAGGATGTCCATGGTTGGGAGACTCTGGGGGAGCACTGTGGAGGCCAAATTAAGAGGTGAGTGGAGCACGTCGTAAGTAACAAGTATATATAGATAGAATCTAATAAGGCATGCATCTGCTTGATTAATTTGCGAGCTCTAGTTGAAACAACAGTACCTTTTTATCGTTCCTCCTTTGGTAAACAGAAGTATACCTAGCTAGCTAGCTATGTAGCTCTTCCAAGACAGCGTCTTGGTTAACTTCAAGGAAGCTCCAGTATTTGTTTCCCACTTTCAAGTGTATCATAAATGTTTGAGATGTCATGAAGTACCTCCTAAACAAGCAATTAGATCTGTTGACCATGAGAGAAATGACGACATTGAAGAAATAATAGCTGAGTCGTAGAGTCCGGATGTATAGACTGTTGATGCTATTAATATCTCTAACTATAAGTGGACATGTAGCAGTCCATTTATCATCGTTTCTAGCTATTTGTCACCATCTATTAGCTATTTAGTCTATTTGCCTTGCACTACTTGTCAATTATTTGTCATCAAGAGAGACCTATTTGTCAACCTATTCATCATCATCAGTAACATATTTGTCACCATTTCTAACCTATTTGATGATGCTATAAACATCATCAAGAGCCTCTCGTCGCTGCTGTTGGAGATGCCCGAGATGGAAAGCCAGTAGATAAGAAGATGAAGAAGAAGGGGCGGCCTCCTTTTGGATCTCCAGAAGTGCAGCCTTCGTCTATAGAAGCAGCAGGAGAAGGAGCAGCAGCAACAACAGGGAAAGAGGAGCTCTTTATTTTTTTTAACTTTTTTCCACCCTTTTCCTAGAACAGCTAGAGAAATGGCTAGTCTCTTAATTATTGTTGGAAGTTCCAGGGTGTTCCCAAGTGGAACGAGAAATAGTAGAGGCCGCCACCATCTCCGTTGTTATTGTCACAGGGTTTCAGGTTTGGACCTTCTCTGCTCTTCCTCCTCTTCTTCGTTTTTCCTTTTCGATTTGAAAGTAAAAGTTATGGTATTCTTTGTTTCCGTGGTGAGTAAGCCCTTGACGGCAAATGTGGTGTGTTCTTTGAATTCGATCTCGTGTTCGTGTTTTTTTTTATGCTTGTTGCAAGATAGACAACTGATATGGTGATAATATTACATGCAGCCATGTGCTGGATCCAAGTAATTGAAGAAGAAGACAAACCTTTAATAACACCCAAGGATGCATTTTTCTGGTTCTGAAGGACTATGGAAGCAGAACAAACATGAAAGAACAAGTCATGGTAAAAGTATGCTTCTGACGCGAGAAAGGGATCTAGTCTAGTGAAACTATCTAGGAAGGACTTCATCTTTCAATGTATCAAAAAGTTCTTGCAGAGCCCATTGCCTTTCTGGCCTCACTGGGTCTACCAAATGTATGACTCATTCTCTTGCTCGGAGAGCTGTAGGTAGCAGGATTTTTTTCCTTGTTTGGGGATTCTTTGTTGCTGCATTTTCTGGTTCTGATCTCTTGGTGGTCTTTGAGATTAAATTCCTAAGCTATGCACTGACTCTTTGACCTTATGCTAAATAGTTGAAGTATTTCATTTTAGTTTAGATGGTTTAGGTGGAAAAGTGAATTGGATTTTCCACAACTACGTGGATAAATTACAGTAGAAATTGTCAAAAGTATGAGAAAATGAAAAGAGATAGTGAAAATGAAAAATGAAAAGTGAAAAAGGCACAGAATTTCAGAGTAGAGCAAGGGGACATAGGGGTCGTTGTCATTCTATCACTGTTATAAAATAAGAATGAGAAGTTTGATCTACTTTGCATTCTATAGGAAACTGCAATAAGTCTGTTTGATGATACTCTACATTGCCCATGATTCTGAAAACACAACGTGCTTTCCATTTATAATATGACTACTGGTGTCTTTACATTTTACTGGTCTGTTCTTTGTAATGCTAGTGAGTTTAACGTTACTCCTTTGCAGATATGTGGAAGCAGATAATTGGAGCTCCTAGCATGGATGATATTTGAGTTGCTAATTTGATTGACACCAGCCTATTCAAATGAACTCGGTTTTTTTCCCTTTTTTCTATTGACAACCATTTAGAAAGGGAATATATATCTTTCTTCATGATCATATATGTAGTGGATTTTGTAAAGAGCAATTGGCGATTTCTATAGTGTGGATATGATCTGGACCCTAATTTGTACTAGTGTTGTTTGCAAGTGCAAGTGGATTTTCTAAAGAGTCAAATATTGGTGATTAAAATAACATATGATTCTTAGAAACATGTTTTTGTCTTGTATATAACTTTAATCTTAGTGATGAAACTTTCTTAATGTATATTTCAACTTTACTTTTGATGTTATTTAAATTGTGAAAAATTGTGAATGGATGTTAGATGAATGTGTTGAATGGATGTGTGAATGGATGTGCACATTAAGTCCTTAATATTTCTCATATATAGGAAACTTAAAGGTTGAATGCACAAGTGCCTACTCCTTAGATGCCTCCTAAATTTCATCTTCCATTTACCAGAAAGAGCATGAACTGTTCATTTTTCTGTTTGGAAATATTTGCTCCAAAATTTTGAAGCTTGTCAAGGCAAGTTCTGCTAATTATTTCTCAATCTGCACTATGATCAGAAAGTTCATAAAGGTACAAATGAAAATGGTGGCCTTATAAGACAGGGACTTTTGACAGCAGCACAGTTGGTGGAGTTATTGGTCTAGCTTACTTCCTTATTGTTTATGTGAAAGAATGATAGATTCTTTACTGGGTGCAACATTTCAGTTTAGTGGATTCTGCAGCATTCGCAAGAAGGTATACCTTCATTCTTCCCTGGTGCTAAATCATATCGCTAGTTTTTCTAACTTTTATTCAGACAACAAGGATTCTAAAATTTTATCTATTTTATCATTATTTCTAGAAATCATGATTTTTTCACTTTTACAAATCATGATTTCTAAAGAAAATTATCTATTTTATCATGTATTTATTCCTTTTCGTATCTAGAATACTTTATTTATCTTTTATTTGAATTAATAAATTCAGGTATTCACAATGTCGATTGGTGGAAGTCAATGCACATTCCTTATTCAACAAATGGTTCTTTGAGAGTAGAAAGTTGGTACTATCATAAGTACCTGAAAATCCTTTACACTTTTATTTGTGGAAGTCAATGCATATTCCTTGTTCAGCAAATAATTACACTTTATCCATTGATTGTCATCCTCTCATAATTCATATATGGGGGAAAAATTCTGACAATCTTTTTATTTTTGCAGAACTTTCTTTTCACCTCAAAGGAGGAGAATGCTTCAAAGGCTATAGATTTGGTCCGTCAAATTTTTGAAGCCTCGTTAGTTATGGAAACCACCTAAATCTATTTTTTTGCTTGAACTTTCTCGTCTTCTACTTTGGACTTAGGCCTGTTGGCTATCATGATGGAGGTTACCAGACGAAAGACTGAAATGACATTGTTGGAAATGCATTTCATGTTGTCCTCAAGGCAAAAACAAGCTTTGAAGAACTGCCTTGGCCTTCATTGTCTTGCAAAATCTTATATCTGATCATCACCTTTACGAAAATCTACCTTGGGGTATGCTTTTTTGAAACGTATATCTGTTCAACCCTTAGCCCAAGAAGCAATGTTGAGGGGAAAATATAAAGATTGGATGTTATAGAAGGGATTATATATGGATCTCTCTAAGGCGCTAACACCAGCTAAAATATGTTCATATCTTTTTCCATGTCAATACTTGTGTTATCTTTTGATGTTAAGATCGCGGAGAGTGGTGGATGAAGTAATGAACAAATCTTAAATGCATCTTTGTCCCTTATAGGGCCTTGGGTAAACGATTTACCCTTAGATTTGGTTTTGAACTAATATTAAAATAGCTCCCGTAAGAGGTGTGTCAAGTTTAGTTGCTTCCATTGGCACCAGAGTAAAGTGATGTACTATGATAGTCATTGCTAGAGTAATATCACTTTGAATTTTTTTGGTGCATCTTTATGCGATAAACTATAAAGTAGGATTGAGGCTTCCATCAACTCATCATCCCATTTTGGTGCATCTTTGCAGATCTTAATTCGCTAATGTTGTGATCTTTGTGGATATATGGAGAAGAATTCTGTGTTGATAAACTAGGTTATTACTTTGTAGTAAATTTGGATAAAAATAATGCTAGTTGCAGTCACATGGGTTATTGATAAAACCTGCATGTAGATATAAAAAAATCACAGGTCCATTCATTCTTCTTTTTCTTTTCTGATGTTTGGAAAACTATCCCTATAACTTGCCTTGCATTTGAATGAACTTGCCCCCGGAACTTCACTACAAGAAAATGCGCATTTAGAGACCGACATATTCGGTCTCTATTCGGTCCTTAATCGGTCACTAAAGACTCAGAGACCGAATAGTGACTGAATTTGTCGGTCAAGAATTTCTGGTCACAAATCTGTGACCGAAATAATTCGGTCCCTAAATAGGGATCGAATAGTGACCGAATTAGTTCGGTCACTATTAGTGACGATTAAAATCAGTCACTGTTCGGTCCCTAAAATAGGGACCAAATAGTGACCGAATTATTTCGGTCACTATTAGTGATCGATCTATTCGGTCACTATTCGGTCCCTAAAATAAGGACCGAATAGTGACTGAATTCTTCGGTCCCTAATAGTGACTGAACTTATTCGGTCACTATTTAGTCACAAAATAGAGATCGATTTAGAGACTGAAAATTTCAATCACTATTCGATCACAAAATAGTGACCGATGTTTTCGGTCTCTATATTTTGGGACCGATTACATTCGGTCCCTATTCGGTCCCAAATAGGGACCGAATTGTGACCGAATTAGTCGGGTCCCAAAGTATTGAGACCGAAAATTTCGATCACTATTCAGTCACAAAATAGAGACCGATTAGATACTGATAATTTCAGTCCATATTCGGTCCCAAAATAGTGGCTGAATAGGGACCAAAATTTTTGGTCTCAAATTATAGAGACCGATTAAATTTGGTCACTATTCGGTCCCAAAATAGGGACCGAATAGGGACCAAAATTTTTAGTCTCAAATTATAGAGACCGACTATATTTGGTCACTATTCAGCCCCAAAAATAGGGATCGAAGAGGCACCAAAATTTTCGGTCAGTATTCAGTCCCTATTTGGGACCGAATAGTGACTGAATATAATCGGTCTCAATCCGAATAGGGACCGAAATTTTCGGTTTCTAAATCGGTCTCTATAAGCGTTTTTCTTGTAGTGAGCTTGGAGACAATAAGCAGCATATAGCCTACACGTGGCTCTATTTTTAGTTTGAATGGGGTGTTCATCTTCCATTATCCTACCCAACTTTTGTTTTATTTATCCATGCTATAGCTTTTTATCCACTCCACATTGAGAAAATTATTGGTAATTTGCAGGTTCGCAGCAGAAATGTTTCATTATTTACATGAGCAGGTGATTGCTACTGCTGCAAGAGGGGCATAGAATGATGACTCGAATGCATTATATAGAAGAAGCACTCCCTACAATTGAAAAGGCTTCAGAACCAAAATAGTCGTATCCATTTTGCCTATATAGCAGGTATATTCCATGATATCCTCAAGGCAGAACCAATCTATCGTATATGTGAATCCATCTTATCTCATGTATACGAAAATTATACACATCTTTGAAATATATATTTCTTGTTATGTTCTTTTTAAAGTATTTTTCCCAAGTTATACACATTTATGTCATGTATTACTTCTACAAAAATTATTTTTGTGGATTCAAAATTATGAAGTTTTTTGTTTATTTAGAATTTATACTACATAAAAAACCATTTACCATTTTTGTCAACTTCTTTTGTTTTTTTCTATATAGCTGTTGGTGGACGAGAAAAAAAATGACCAATTCTTTAGTGGTTAGCATATATATTTTTTGGTCAGTTTGAAACTCTAACTAGTAGTCTCTCTAGATTTTTTATTGTGGAGCACTCTTGGATGACATGGATGAAATTATATGTCATTTTGGACAGATAATGAATGTTTCATAAGCTTTTGATGGCATGGAAACATTTGGATGTATATAAATTTTGGACAGATAGTTGTTGTGAATGTATTATTGCATTATTTTAAAAAGTGTTGTGAATGACCCAAACATGTGCTTGAATAGATAGAAGCCTACCAATGTGTGGAATGTGTGCTTCCTGGACAGTTGCCTAGAAGTCTCTAGTTACTTTTGTTCACATGTCAATTTTCAAACTAATATGCCAAGAGCCTTGTACAGCTGAATGATTGTTTGGTGTGCAAGAGAGTGGGATGTGCATAATTTTTTATGTTTGCAAATAGAACAAAGTTTGTCTTTCCAGTGTGTATATGCAAGACAATCTTCTCTATTATCACAAAACAATGAGTTGGTATGATGACAGCCGAATTGGGATAACAATCTAATTTTGTTTATGGCATAATGATATCTTTTTGTTAAAGATGACCATAGATATGATTTCGAATCAAAGAAGCCGGAAGTCATATTCTATGGATTCGAGATTATGTAAGTTTTTGTTTATTGAAAATTTATAATATTTAACAAATCATCTACCATTTTTGTTAACTTCTTTTATTGTTTCTTTCTATGTAGGTGTTGATGGATGAGACAAACGATCACTATTTAGTGGTTAGCACATATATCACTTTGTAAACACTTTGAAACACTTTGGTATAATTTGGCAAATAGATGTTGTGGATGTATATATTTGACATTAATATGAAAAGTGTTGTGAATGACCACAATATTTGATGAATGTGGCTATGTGTTGAATGAATGAATGAATGTGGCAATGTTGAATGAGATCATGTGAATGTAAATGAGGTTGGTGGATGTAACCAATGAATTGTGTTTGTTAAATATGAAATGTGTGTGAATTTATGTGTATGAGGATGGGGTGTAAGTGAATGTATGGATGATGAACAAGAGGCTTTATAAATGCATATGTAAGAATATGGGGAGGAAGGCAGTAGTAAATGATGATATATAAGAATATGGGAGGAAAGGCAGGTGACATTTTAACTCAGGTAACACAAACCTACGACATTTAACTTTGTAGGTATAAACAACCTACGACATTTGATCCTGTACTTTACCTATGACTCTGTCGTAGGTAATAGTATTACCAACACGTACTTTACCTACGACATAGCCGTAGGAAATGCGTAGACATAGATATGTACCTAAATATTTGTCACATTACTGACGTTTTTTGGTCGTAGGTAAAACTATGTTTTGTAGTAGTGTATGGACATCCTCCACTTGTTGGCCGCCTAGCCATCTTAGCGTTCCTCTTCTTTGTCTTCCTAAGCCACATTAGGAACTAGGAAGGCCGGGTCCATCGTTGAGCTTCTCGTCGTTGGTGTGTTGCCTTCTGTTCTCTTCAATCTCCACCACTTGCACGACTAGGTGGTGGCGAAGGTGCTGGAAGAGAAGGTGTGCACCAGGGTGATCAGAGGCCCCTTGTTCTCTAGCATGGAGTTTGTGATAAGCTAGCTCCGATCCCGGCGTGGCCAAACATGTAACCAGCTCCAAGTTCAACAACCTCGTGAAAGGCGATCGGTTCCGAGAGATACTTGAGCCCCTGGGAGTTGGTGTGATCACCTCCGGATCGGACGAGTGGAGGGCTCGGAAGAAGGTCGTGTTGAACTTTCTATATATAGTACGTAGGAGAAGACTCACCTGTTTCATCGGGGCTTCTCGTACTGGTTGTTCCTGATCCTGTTAGCAAGTTAAACTGATGAAGAGCGTTGCGTGTGCAGCTTTCTCCTCTTGGGTTTTGGAGGTGTGTCGACCTTCTCACACTGCTGTTGTTCTCTTCTTGTTGCGATGACCCTGTAGATGAACTCATCGATGACCTTCATGTCCTTGGCCAATCTCCATTTATGGCTGATGTGAGGAGCTTCCACAGGCTCGGTGGCACTGCGAACCTGGAGATGATGACCTCCTCTGTGACGCTGACGACCACAGAGAAGGGCACACCTGCACCAAGCCGGAGAGAGGGATGCCAAGATCCACTCCCAAGATAAGGGAGCACATGATGTCGAAGCTGAACCGCAGTAGGATATCTGCAAGAATTAAGGTAAGGTTTTTTTATTTTAGCTCCATTTGTTGACCTTCTATTTTTTTTTAGGTCCATTGACTAGAAAAGTTATTTTTAGGTCTAATAACTCAATTTTTATTATCTTTAGCCCCTTCCGTCTATCTTCCGTGAGGGTTCTGTTTCCATGAGAGAACCTCCGACGTCCGCGGGCGATCCCCCATCCTCTGCCTCTTCTCTCTCTCTCTCTATCTCTCTCTCTCTCTCTCTCTCTCTCTCTCTCTCTCTCTCTCTCTCTCTCTCTCTCTCTTCTTATCGTCCTCTCGCCTTCCCCTCTCCTCGCGACCTTGCAAAACCTAAAAATCCCCTCCTGATCTCCCACTACGGCGTCGCTTCTCTCCAGCCCCTCGGTTCTACTACATCGGCGGCTGAGATCGGCCCAATGGTGGAGGCCGAGAAGGACCACTACGCAGCGAGAGCGCCACGTGTCACCTCAGTGTCGGCAACTTCACCAACAGCAGCTGCTTCTTCGTCAGCACCCCCAGCCAAAACTCCTCTTCAGCCGTGTGGCGGCGCCCCAGTCCCGGCTCCACAACTTCCCTTTGCAGTCCATTAGCTAGAGCAACCAGCGGCTCCTACGATGTATGAAGGTTGAGTCCCGTAGGGAATCCACTTTTTGGTCCCCGATCAGTGGCCGACGAGGGCGGGGGAGGTGCTAAGAGTGCGTGATCGGGAGGCGGCGGAGGGGGGAGAGGTATGGGAAGGAGGAGGAGGAGCGGTTGGACAAATTTGGATGCCATGATGACTGAGTTCTGAAAGGCGTTTGACAGGATCCCTCTGTTGCCTCCCCGCCGCCCGGCAGTCGGGTCTGCCGCCGGAGGAGCAGAAAGAGGAGAGGGAGAAGTGTGAGATGACGATGGCGGCTTCTGTAGCGGAAGCCATAAGACTGTGGAACATGAGGCTTCGTCGGGCTTCCTGCAATGCCCCCTCGGTGACAGCGGAGAACGTGAGGATACGGTCATCCCCGTCGGCTCCAGAGAAAAACTCGGTCGTTCCAGCAAAGTACTCTCTGAGGTCGGATGCTGGGCCGCCCAAGGGGGAGAGGCCTAAGTTCTCGGGGGTACTGTCAAAGGAGGAGATTGAGGAGGAGTACTTCGCGATGACAGGGATGGAAGCCTCCCCAGTGACCCATGAAGAGGTCGAGGAAGAACCCCCCTAGCCATCGTCGGCGGCAACAAGGTTGGGCGGGAAGAACCCCCCTAGCCGTCGGCGGCGGCAACAAGGCCGCTTCCTCCCGTTGGACTTCCTACTGACAAGGGTATTTTGGAGTTTTCATCCGATCTACTGTCACTAACTGATGGTGAAGTCCCTTTTGGACCTAAAATTAAAGTTCTTCCTCATTTGGACCGGATGCTAAATGATTTGGTCAATGGACTTAAAAATAACTACTATGTCAACATTGTGGACGGAAGTTGATTTAACCATTAAGGTAATATTCGGAACAGGGAGCTATCTTGGTACGTACTAGTACTACTTGGACTAGATCACCGGGTTTTTTCCTCTTGCAGCTAGCCATGCATTACCAGCAGGTCCACGGGTTTCTCCTCCCGTGCGGCGTGCGCGAGGAGAGGGAGTAGCCTGCTCTCCAACATCAGTTGGGTCAGCCCCCGGAGGAGCTCAGGAACTCGGGGTGGTGCGCGCAGCAGGTCCAACACGACCTTTTTCCGAGCCCCCCACTCGTCGGAGTCGGCCGTGATCACACCAACTCCGAGAGGCTCCGGGATCTCCCGGAACCGATCGCCTTTCCCGAAGTTTTGTTGAACTTTGGTGCTGGTGACATGTTGGACCACGGCGGGGATCGGAGCTCAGCATAAACTCCATGCCCAAGAAACAGGGGCCTCTGATCACGGTGGTTCACACCTTCTCTTCCAGCACCTTCGCCACCACCCATGCCAGTCGTGCACGTGGTGGAGATTGAGGAGAACGGCAGGCAGCACGCCAACGACGGGAAGCTGAACGATGGACTCGGCCTTCTAATTAATGTCGCTTACGAAGACAAATAAGAGGAACGCTAACATGGCCAGAGGGCCTTCAGGGTAGGCAGCCAACAAGTGGAGGATGTCCATGGTTGGGACTCGATCGGGGAGCACTGTGGACGCCAAATTAAGAGGTCAGAGGAGCACGTCGTAAGTAACAAGTATATATAGATAGAATCTAATAAGACATGCATGATCTGCTTAATTTGCGGGCTAGTTGAAACAACAGCACTTTGTGATTGATGTACATAGGATTTGACACGGGTAGAACTCTCATTGATCGGCCTGAGTCACAACTCAATCAATCTCTTGACACGTCTTGGGCCGACGTACATGAATCGCCCAGCTCAAGGCACTAGCGTCACCTAAGTCGACGTCCCGACGAGGCCGAAGTCGTTTAGTCCTAGGTCATCTTGCCAACATCCGACGCAATTCGTTTAAAGATCATGCGTGATGTGGAACATGGCGTGCCCTCGAGATTCTGAGGATGTAGCTCGCTTAACGGTCGAAACACCAATGAAATAAGGTAACGTCTGATGATCATGCGCCAATTAACATCGGCCATTAAGACCATGATGCCGATTATGGCTATAATCTGACGGCAAACACGGAGATCCCCTGCGAGATTTACAGGGTCGTCCAGCGATTACCTTAGGTAGATTACCACTATAAAAAAAGCAGATCTTCTACAGACATAGGTACACAATCTCTTTGCGACTTTCTAAATAGTCGACTTGTTCCCAAATTGATTTGAGCATCGGAGTGTTTGTCCATCGAACCCTCTCTGTGATCTTACAGGTCAGGAGCTCGGTGAGATTTTGCACATCGACGTACAAGTTTTCTCCTTTAATTGTCTCATATGAGCCGACCCTTACTGAGTCTGAGCGACCCCGTTACTCTAACAAGAACAAGATTAATTGACAAGATGTACATTTCTTTTCATGTCTATATATGTTTATATATATATATATATATATATATATCACACCACAAGAATAATACAGTTTAGCTACAGAATTTAGCTACGGAAATCTTTGTAGCTAATCTGTAGCTAATTAGCTGCAGATTAGCGACAGATAAAATGCCGTCGCAAAATCGATACATTAGCTACAGATTTGCGATGGAAATAATCTGTCGCTAATCCGTAGCTATTTAGCTACGACGCAGCTATGGAATCAATCCGCAGCTCGATCCGTAGCTAATTAGCTACGGATCAGCTACGAAAATATTCCATAGCTAAAGTCGTAGCTAATTAACTACGGATCAGCTACAAAAAATCCATAGCTAAAGTCATAGCTGATTAACTACGGATCAGCAACTAAATCAATCCATAGCTAAATCCATAGTTAATTAGTAATAAATTCAGAATAAAATAATTCCATCGCTAATCTGTAACTAATACGCTACGGAATGAGCTATGAAAAGTTTTTGTAGCTAATTAGATATATATATATATATATATTGTTGTATAATTTATACATACTTATATATATATATATATATATATATATATATATATGTGCATTAGTATATACAATGAATCAGTGTATACTTACAAGTATATATATATTTTTTATAAGTATACACATGTATGTATATATTATGTATATATATATAGTATATGAGTATATACATGTATATAATTATATAAGTGTACATACATATAATATTTATTTATGTGTATGTAGTATTACGTTAAAGTATATATGTAGTAGTGTGAGTATATATGTGCATAAATATAACAATGTATAAATATATACTTACAAGTATATATATAGTATATAATATATCCATGTATGTATATATTTATATAAATGTACATATAAATAATATATATATTATATATAAAGTATACATATATACACATGTGTAGAAGTAGATACTTAATTAAATGTACATAAAGTACATAAGTATAAGCTTGTTAGTATTATGTATAAGTATAATAGTATACACGTATAACGTCTTATATTTTATATTAATATGTTGATATATATATAAAGAATATAGTAGTATACAAGTATAAAATACTTATACACATATTCATAATATGTATAGGTATAGCATTATATATATATATATATATATATATATATATATATATAATATATATATATATATCTATATTGTAAGTATATGTATAAGTATATACTTTATACATGTAGTGTAGTACATAAATATATACATGTATAGAAGTATATGCTTATTTGAATGTACATGCTTATTAGTACTATGTATAAGTATAATAGTATACAAGTATGAAGTACTATATTTATATTAGTATTTTGATATATAACATTATAATATATATATATGTATGTATATGTATAAATTTATAAGTAGATAAATATGTATATATATGTAAATACATACTTATGTATATTTATATAGTTACACATATGTATATATTTAGAATGTTATATATTTTAATGTATATTAAAATATGTATATACTTCTATATATAATATTTATTTATTATATTTATAAATTATATTAATTAAATAAATATTAGCCATTAAAATTTTCTTTCACTAATACAACTTTTCAAATTTTAATATAATTAATACATAATATAAATAAAAAATATTTTAATAACACATAATATTAAAGCTTGCTCCGCCCCTTCCATTTTCACCTTTAACCGGTTTTGTTTGCGCAGGAGGAGCGGGAGGTTTCGCGCCTGCTTATTTTTGCCCTTTTCTCTAGGTTTCGCCGGTTGTGCGGAGGAGGCGTGGGAGGTTCTGCGCTGGGTCATTTCGCCTGCGCGGAGGAGGCGCGGGAGCTGCTGCGCGGAGGAGCGCTGGGGTTTCGCCTGCGCGGAGGAGGCGCGGGAGCTGCTGCGCGGAGGACATTAGGGTTTTGCCTGCGGAGGACGCCGTGAAGGACTTCGTCGCACAGTGAAGTGGAGAGGGTAGGTGTGGCACATTTCTCTCTCTTAATGTAAGCTTTGTCAAAGATTTCGCCTCTAGATTTTGTCTCGTTAAAATCATACCCGACTCTGGTCTGAACTCATGATCTGTGATCTGTGGAGATTCTCCGACGAAAAGGCTAGTGATTTTAGATTTATGGTCTCACCCCTCTGTTGTTTTCAAGTCATTCGATCGATAGCTAGGTTAGACGGATGAGACAAATAATACAAGGTCAACGCCTTTTAATGTAAAACATTGCAAACTTCTGTGTTAAGGTGTCAAAGTAATTGGTTGCTTAGGTCATTTCATTACACTGTGGTAGCAGATTGAAGTGTATACATCCGAATTCACACATAGTCTCTGAATCTAGTATGCAAGTTTTCTGTTCTTCCAACATGTACATTACATGGGTCAAGCCTGCTATGAACAAATGACTACAAAAACGATGGAAAAAGAACCATCGTAGGCCCATCGACCTTGCATATGTCAAGCCTTCATAAACAGGAAGAGCTGATCACATTAGACGCCCAATGGAGCCCTGCCAGTTTTGGCCAGGCTTCAACAGAGGGCATCTTTCAAATCTCCGTTCTTGCAAATGAAACAATCATCAGGCTTGTTAAAAACATATTAAATTCTCAAAATAAGTGATGGGCAGACCACAGCAGCAGCAGGCACCGCAACTTGGATTTTGGGCAAAACAACTAAATGAACTAGATCTACACGGATTATTTGGACAGAGAGCAATGTGATCAGGAGACTGGTTCGCAAGCAAGCGTTTCGTTTCCCCGTAGAATATTGATGCAGGAAGGATCTCAGTAATAGTTGTTGTCGTCAGAACTCTGGAGAGTTCGTGAAAGATAACGCAGAGAAATTACTTCATCCTTGATCCATAGGCGTGAAAGAAAGGATACTACGGATGAAATTTTTAAGGGGAAGAAAGCGTAAGATAGAAAACACAGATGAGGGAAGGGGTATTGGGCTAATACAAAAATGCGGATCAACTACGAGCTAGGAAGAGCAAACACGTTTTGCCTCAGTGTGTATATGACTGGTCACCTCTATATCGGGTAGTACGTGCATAATGATATGCATCACTGGCAATTAAATTACAGTTCCACCGAACACCACCAAGAAAAACAAGGCAATCAGTCTGTTCCGTATGTGAATCTGAGTGAGAGAGAGAGGTTGGTGTTTTATTTATTAGCATTTTATGTTTTTGTCTGTCAAATGATGATGTGGTATATTCTTGTTTGTTGGTGTCAAATTTTGTGTCATGAATTAGTATTAGTAAACCAGTTACTTATGTTTTAGATGCTTGTTCATGTGATGCATGTTATGTATTTTCATTTAATTTACAGGAAGAATGTCTGCAAATCGTGAGTGGATGTATCATAGGATAGTCGACAAAGAAATATCGAGGGAATTTAGAGATGGTGTTTTGGATTCATTGAATTTGCACTTCAAAATGTAAACACAGTAGACCCAGAAGGCCGTATTCGTTGCCCTTGTGCAGTATGTCAGAATAATCGCTTCCATGATCCATATGATGTGACTCATCATCTATATACAAGGGGCTTTGTTGGTGGTTATATGAACTGGACTGTGCATGGTGAACCGTTCTGGGAAAGTACAAGAATAATAGGTGAGGAGGTCGAAGACAATCCTTATGTTAATATGGTTTCTGATGCTGCTGGCCTTGGAGTTAATATGGATATGAACTTCGATGCTACGGGAGTTGCCAATGAGGAAGCACCAAATGAATCAGCTAGTAGATTTTACAACTTACTTAGGGATGCTGATCATCCATTGTGGGATGGATGTGAGAGCCATACAGTTTTATCTGCAGTACTGCAATTATTGAATCTAAAGTCTGAATATAACATGAGTGAATCTTGTTTTGATCGTATGTGCTCAATCATGAAGGGTATGTTGCCAAAAACAGAGAAGTTACCGAAAAATTTATATCGTGCAAGGCGGATGGTCAAAGCTGGGATTGGGTTATGAAAGAATAGATGCATGTCCAAACCACTGCATGTTATATTATAAGGATGAGATTAATAGCAGATCATGTTCAATTTGTGGTCATCCTCGTTTTAAGCCAAAGAGAGGTGGGGCTGCTGGTACGAAGGCAAAAGAAGTTCCTTACAAGTCACTTCGCTACTTTCCCATTTCACCAAGACTGCAACGGCTATATATGTCATCTAAGACCGCTAGACATATGAGGTGGCATGCAAACAGAGTTCACCGTGATGAAGATAAAATCATACATCCTGCAGATGCTGAAGCTTGGATCCATTTTGATCGTAATCACTCGAGTTTTGCAAAGGAGGTGAGAAATGTGAGACTTGGGCTTTGTACAGATGGATTCAACCCATTTGGGACAGAACAAGCCCTTACTCTTGTTGGCCGGTGTTTGTGACCCCATACAACCTTCCACCAAGTATGTGTATGAAGCGTCCTCATCTTTTTTTGTCTTTACTCATTCCAGGGCCAAAGTCACCAAGCCAAAATTTGGATGTATATTTAAGGCCGTTGGTTGATGAATTGAAGATGTTGTGGAACGTAGGAGTCCTCACCTATGATGCATATCAAAAACAAAATTTCAATATGAGGGCAGTTGTGATTTGGACGATCAGTGACTTTCCGGCATATGGTATGTTGTCTGGTTGGAGTACACATGGAAAGTTGGCATGTCCATACTGTATGGAGGATACAAAGTCGTTTAGATTGACTCATAGTAGGAAGCCATGCTGGTTTGATTGCCACCGTCGTTTTTTACCCAATGACCATCCATTTCGACGTCAAAGGAATGCATTTCGAAAGGGCATAGTCGAGAGAGAGGATCCACCCGTACGATTGAGTGGCATCGAGATACAGAGACGACTGCAGCACTTTCCA
Organism: Colocasia esculenta; assembly: GCA_014218235.1. Lineage (NCBI taxonomy): Eukaryota > Viridiplantae > Streptophyta > Magnoliopsida > Alismatales > Araceae > Colocasia > Colocasia esculenta. Next base: position 1,424,598 of record CM024760.1, on the reverse strand, counting down.
GATGGGGTGAAAGATGGACGGAGTTCTCAACCATTTTTTGGATTTGGAAAGGATCACAATTGGGTGAAGAAATCTATATTTTGGGAACTGCCATACTGGTCAACACTATTAATTCGACACAATTTAGATGTCATGCATGTAGAGAAAAATGTGTTTGATAATGTGTTTAATACTATTATGAATGTAAAAGGAAAATCAAAGGACACTGTGAAGGCTAGAATGGACTTACAATTGATTTGTAGAAGGGCAGAGTTGGAGCTACAAGAGCTTAATGGCAAAGTGTTCAAACCAAGAGCAGCTTATGTCCTTGGAGCAGAGCAAATTAAGGAGATATGTCAGTGGTTGCAACGTTTGAGATTTCCAGATGGATATGTGTCTAACATTGCTCGTTCTGTTAATGTAGATGACGGACGATTGTATGGTATGAAGAGCCACGACTGTCACATATTCATGCAACGCTTGATTCCCATAGCATTCCGTGACTTGCTTGACAAACCTATATGGGCTGCCCTGACTAAGCTAAGTCGATTCTTCAGAACATTGTGTGCATCAGAAGTACTTTTGGATGAGGTGCGGAGTTTGGAAGAGTCTGTGGCCAATACAATATGTCAGCTAGAGAAGATATTCCCACCAGCGTTTTTTGACTCCATGGAACACTTAATAATACATTTACCCTACGAAGTTCGAGTTGGTGGTCCTGTGCAATATCGTTGGATGTATCCTTTTGAAAGGTATATATATTTGTTGTATTTTTTATTACATATCTCTTTCAGAGTAATTAATGTAATCTACTTTGACAGATGTATGTTTGATCTTAAGAAGAAGGTTCGAAATAAAGCGAGCGTGGAGGGTTCAATTTGTGAGGCGTACATCTTAGAAGAGATCTCAAATTTTTCTTCCATGTATTTTGAGCCTCATGTTCAAACTCGACATACTCGGCCACCTCGTAATGATGATGGGGGACAAGTTGGTGCAGCGGATCAGTTGTCCATATTCCGACATCCAGGACGTGCATTTGGTAGTCATACATCACGGTTTTTGGATGATCGGGAGCAAGATGCCGTAGAGATATATGTCCTTTTAAATTGTCCTGAGATAGAACCATACATTGAGTAAGTGCAATTAGTTGTTTATATATAGCTCAATTTTAATTGTGAATCATTAATTTTAAATCATTTGTAGACAATTTGATATAGAGATGAAACGACAATTTCCCAACCTTAATGATGCACAGTATGATAATGAACGTGAGAAGAATTTTTCTACTTGGTTGAAGACATTGGTAAGCATGGTGGCAATTTGTATATTATAAACCTTCTATAATATTATCTAAATTACTAACTCCTTTGTTATAGGTTCGAGAAGGGGATGTGTCTAACCACGAGTACGTGAATTAAGCTATGGTCCGACAAAGGTTGTACAATGTTACGGTGGTTATATGGTTAATGGTTATCGATTTCACACAAAAGATTATGGACTACATAAGTCGACCATGAACAGTGGGGTGTGTGTGAAAGGTAGTACCTATGCTGAGAGTGAACTTGACTATTATGGAATCCTTGAGGAGGTATTGGAGGTAACCTATCTGGGCATAGATAACACAGTCACATTATTTAAGTGCCATTGGTTTGATCCCACAACCACAAAAATAGATAAGATGTCTGGCATCGTAGATATAAAGCATAAGTCAAAGTTGGGGACATATGAGCCGTTTATAATGGCAGCACAAGCCCAACAAGTATATTTTACAGCATATCCCAATACAAGAACAACAACCAGGTCTGAATTGTGGGCAGTTTGCAAGGTTAAACCTAGGTTGTTTCCTGATTACGAGGTAGAAGAGGATCATGGACATTGCAATGATGAATTCTTCCAATTAGATGATATAGATGACTTCAGTCATGGTCACGGGGGTATGATTGAACTGCAAGATGATATTCGACTGTGTAATGACATGGAAATGGAAGAAGTCGAGGTAAATGACATAACAAGTGGACCCGAAGTTTATCAACAAGAAGAGGAGGAAGATGAGGAAGAAGAGGAAGAAGAATTTCTAAGCAAAAGTACAACTGATGAGGACGATGATGAAAATGAATTAGATTTTTGTACATCTGAAAATGAGGATGAGATGGCCACTTCTGAGTAATTGCCTTCTTGTACGTTGCTTCTTTTTATACAATCAACTATTTTTTATGCAATCAATTTCTTTTTGTGTAATCAACTTCTTTTAGCACTTTGTCTTAAATCAACAATTGAATTATTCAACAGAATATGGTTCGTGGACGTCGAGGTAGTCGAGGCATCTTAGGTACCAGGACAGGTACATGTATATGTTGTCTACTATATATTAACTTCTTAGTTAATTTAATGTAACAAGTGATTTTAACCATTTTCTCTACAGGGTCTCAGACTATTGGTCAAGGCAATATAGGTAGAGGGACAGGTAGAAATATATGTTGTATACTTCTTCATTAATATAATGTAATAAACAACTGTAATTTTATTTATCGACAATTATAGGATCTCAGTCCGATAATCAACCTCCACCACCACTTCCGCCTTCAGCACAACCTTCGCCTTCACCTTCACCTATGTCTCCGGCTACAGTTGTGCCTTCAGGTAAACAATTTAATTTTATTTATGTAATTATCGATGTGTAATAAAATCACTTGCAGGATCCCAATCAGAGTCTCTACCTTCACCTTTGCCTCCAGTTGTGCCTTCAGGTATGCATTTTAATTTTATTCATTTCAATTATAGATGTATAATCAAATCACTTGCAGGTGCCCAACCTTTGCCTTCGCCTCCAGCACAGCCTTCATCTTCGCCTCCAGTTGTGCCTTCAGGTATATTAATTAACTATATTTGTTGCAGATATACATATCTAATCATATCATTTGCAGGATCCCATCCCCCGTAGTCGACCATCTTGACAGTGGTCCCTCAGAGAGTAATGGTAGACGGTTGATTGCACTTATCTATAGTGATGGTAGACCGTAAGTATTTAGTTTAATTTTATTCATTTCTATCTCATTATGCATTTGATTATTTTTTTATCAAAATGAAAATTTTCTATTATGCAGGATGAAGTTTGAGCCACAAGACGTGACTCGAAGCATTACAAAGGCATTACTTCAGTATCTCCCCGGGCCAATTGCACAATGGAAGGAGTACCCAAGGGAGGTCTTGGACAACTTATTCCAGACATTTTTGGTAGAGTCTATTATGTGAAGTTATTATCATGTACTTTACTACTTTTTTGAATGGCATGATCTTTTGTAACATAACTTTGTTCAATTGTATACAGACTTCTCACCATTTTGCGACTGAGAGGGAGGTGGCAGATGCAAGGACTACATGGAATAAAATTGCTGCCAATCGGTTCACCGATTATCTTAATAAGCATAAGGCAGCAGCAAAGAAAGCATCTGGAAATTTTGATGATCCCCTAATGTGGAAAGGTCGCGGCCCACCCGCTATCAGGAGAGATTACTGGGACGCCATGTGTGACAAGTGGGCGACGGAGGACTTTCGACATCGCTCCAGGGTTGCTACAGAAAATCGGACTAAAATGCCTGAAGCGACTTTGCATACCAGTGGCTCTATAAGTTTTGGGAGACAAAAAAGGAAAATGGTAAAAACTCATATGTTTAATCTTTATTATATTCATACTATTTAAACTAATATTCTTGTTATATTAAATTTGTAGGAGAAAGAAAAAGGCGGCCCTGTGTCTTACAAGGAGTTATTTGAGCACACACATCGAAAGAAAAATACAGGTGATTTTGTTTCAGAAAAAGCGAAAGAGGTGATGGTATGTATTTATTTTCTACAACTTATATATTGAACATTCTTCAATGTCTATGTATATTTAGATTATTAATTAATTAAAATTTTAATATTTTGTAGGAGACGTATGCAGAACATATGGCAGACAGACATGGCGGTGACTCCACTCAACATCCTGAGTTTGATGCCATGGCTTGGTTGGCCGCAACTGGCCAACCCAAGAAAGGTCGAGTATTTGGATTTGGGAGCGGTTTAGATGTCGGTCGAGTCATCAGCTCCTCTCAGGACTCACATGACTCCACTATCGCGACGACTCCACCTCATAGTAGCACACTACCCACGACCAAGTTCGTGAGGTCGTTTTTGATGCATTAAATACTTGGTTAACACAGACCCTGGTCCCCACTTTACAAACTATGGGTGTTAGTCTTAGATCGCCTGCTAGTGTGGCTTCTTCTGGTGCTAGCCATGTATGTATATATTTAATTTTTCTTTATCTTATTATGATTATTTACATGTTTGTGTAATAACTATTGTTTCTATTTTTTATTTACAGGTTCCTCCTCTTCGTGATCCTACTATTGAGCAGGTTGAGAGGGTCGTGAGAGACGATGATGAGGATCCTCTATTCAGGATGACTAGGAGCGTGTTGTTATTATCATTTTATAGTTTAGAAAACAATCTTACTTTTGTTGTTAACTTTCTAATGAGACATTAGATGTAAGTGTGGATTTATGTTTTTATTTGTGTGATATATCTATGAGCAGGTTTACAAGTACTATTGAATGAATGAGTAGTTTGTTTGGTATTATTGATTGAATGAGCAGGTTTATACTATTGAATGAATGAGCAGGTTTACAAGTACTATTGATTGAATGAGCAGGTTTATACTATTGATGAATGAGCAGGTTTACAAGTACTATTGATTGAATGAGCATGTTTACAAGTACTATTGATTGAATGAGCAAGTTTATACTATTGAATGAATGAGCATTTATAAATACTATTGATTGAATGAGCAGGTTTATACTATTGAATGAATGAGTAGATTTACAGGTACTTGTACAAAATTTGTGAGAAAAGCCATTTTTAGAATTATTTTTTTTTTCCTGTGATTTTGGTTTAGCTACGGATTTGCTACAGAAATTGTTGTAGCTAAGTTGTAGCTAATTAGCTACGGATTTGCTACGGAATTTTTGTAGCTAAGTCATAGCTAATTAGCTACGGCTTAGCTACAAAACATTTCGTTCATCAGTTGTAACATTTTCGTAGCTAATCCGTAGCTAATTAGCTGCGGATTAGCTATGGATAATTGAACATTTAATCCGTCGCTAAATTTAACTACGGATTAACTATGGAATTATCCGTAGCTAATCTGTAGCTAATTAACGACAGATTAGCTACAGCTATATCTGCAGCTAATCTGTAGCAATTTAGCTACGGATTAGCTAGCGAAATCAGTTGTAGCGAATTAGCGGCCAGAAATTAGCTACAGACACAATCTATAGCTATTCCGTAGCTAATCCGTAGCTAAATCCGTTAGCTACGGATTAGCTACGGAATAGCTATAGATTGTGTCCGTAGCTAAACTGTTTTATTCTTGTGGTGATATATATATATATATGTCATATTAATGTGTTATCATTCTCCTTTTGCATATCGATAAATGAAATGAAGTAACATTTCTCATACTTCCTACACAGAGATCTATGTGCAGCAAGTATTACTTAATTCCAGGTATATAAAAGTGAGATCGGTTTTATATCTTTAATGTGTCCACGACATAGATAAGTAGGTGATCAGCCGGCCACCGACATGAAGTAAGGTTTATATTCTTTCCATGTGTTTAATGTATCATTAATAATAGGTGTATAAAGAGGACCCCGTTGGGTCGATCGTTAGAACTCTTGCTTACAAGTAAGAGGTCCCGAGTTCGATTCCTGGGGGGGGGGGGATTTACCTAATTTACATGCAATCCTCGAGGTGTGTAAATTCGGGGTTTTTCTGGTCAAATGGGGTAAGGGCAATACGGGTATACGGAAAGTAGGAGCTGCCAAGTCCTGACCTTGGAGTTCACGAACACCAATCCTTGAGTCCGCAAAGCCACACGGGACGGGATTTCCTCGTTATCAAAAAAAAAAAAGTAGTGTATAATTAATGGAAAGTGCTCTATTAACACCATTTTTTGACACCAAACTTGACACAAATTAATAAAATTATGTCACATCATTTTTTTTCCGAAAAAAGTCGAAAACACCTTATAAAAAGAGGGTTATGATGTGTTTTGATTGGCATGTTAAAAGTTGGAAAAGAGTTCCTCTCAATACAAGGGAGGGGACTCCATCAATACTACAGAGAAATTTTACATAAAAAAATTTAAAAACTTTTTCACAATTTATTTTAGGTTTTTATGTAAAATATCTAATATCTCTCTTAGTACTGATGGAGTCTCCTCCACCCTTGCATTGTATTTAGAGGATCTCCTCTTTAAAAGTTGTGTTAAAAAGTGTGTTACTAAACCCATTTTCATAAATATATTGTCTCTCACACAAGAAAATTACGTCTCCCATCCGTTCATCTTCTTCCATTGCTGCATATTCAACCTATTCGTTCGCGGAGAACAAGTTTGGGAAATGGTGACTAAGTTACAAGAAAGAATTTTGCCGGGTAGGGTTGTGGTACTACTATATATGTCGGTGGTCGATTCATGCCCTTTGTTTTGTTTGATATTTAATTGGCCACTCCGTGAAATCAAATTTCTCATCTAAATTACGGATGGTGAGTGTTTATATATGGATATTTAATTAGCCACCCCGTGAAATCAAATCTCTCATCTAAATTAAGGATGGTATATTTATATATATATATATATATATATAATTGTTGAGATGCGGCAGTGCGACCCCGCACCTTAGTTATTATTGCTGGGTTTTTTTTCCTTTTTTTACTGCCATCGGATGACAATCCAACGGCAGCAATTGAGGTGAGGCGGGGCCGCACCTCAGCACTTCTCTCTCTCTCTCTCTTTCTATATATATATATATATATATATATTATATATATATATATATATAATATATATATATATATTACTGGCCTTATGATCGGTGATAAGCTTGGGGTTGAGGATTCCTTAATCGAGTAGAGGAACATTTCTAAAGCCATAAACGCCACACAAGAAACTCCGGTCAGGACGATTCAAAAATGATATAGCTAAGCGATTGTTGCATAGATATATATATATATATTATATATATATATTATACTGGCCTTATGATCGGTGATAAGCTTGGGGTTGAGGATTCCTTAATCGAGTAGAGGAACATTTCTAAAGCCATAAACGCCACACAAGAAACTCCGGTCAGGACGATTCAAAAATGATATAGCTAAGCGATTGTTGCATAGAGTGAGTTCCTCGGTGAAGTTACAGAAACCAAGGTAAGATGCTATCTTATATTGTTCTGTTCATTTGTAGATGTTTATGTCAAAGAAATAAACATATTAACTGTCTCAAATCGGGGCAGACAGATTTGAGAGAACTTCGGTCCCTATTCTAGTGGTTCGTCTTTAGACGTCGTCTCTCACAGTCATGTTTACCGATCACTAGAGAACGATCTCACAGTCATGTTCGTACAACTGATGATTTATATACGCTCCTTCAAGCTCCAACTTCAGATCTTCAGATGAAGGCTATGTCAATTGCTGAACGTGCTAAAGTTGAGAACATTTTCATGCTCGAGTTTACTTTTCATTCGGAGGCATCCGAAATAGATTCAGATGAAGAAGAAATGGAGCGATGTTCACGTCGACGGTATTTACGTCCTCGGACTGTTCTCCGACAAATCCACTACTGGGACAGATCCTCTTTAGAGTTTTAGTTATATCTTTCTCGGGGTCTCTTTACTATACTGGACTAATGTCTATGATGGGTAGATCTTATGTAACTCTATGTCAATTTATCAATAAAAATAGCCATCTTTGGTCTTAAAAAAATAAATCGGGGCAGACCGTACCATGTCAGAAATCTAGCAGTCTCTGATATAGTCGAGTCGCACATTCCCTGCGGGGGAGGAAAGATGCGCAGAGAGGGAAGGGGGGCAGCCCAATCCCCCTTCACATGTTGCTGCAAATTTTAGATGATGCCCAAGCTTGCATGGAATTTCAATGGTCCTAAGCGCCTATGTGGAAGACATGTACTAAGCTACTAGCCCTTCATTTTGTTTATTTTTACACCTTGGCTATACTGCTGTATGGTATTGGAGTAGGAAGTTGTACATTCTTTTTGTTTTTTTAATAGGGTGCTGCTGTTGTTCTGCAATAGTTTGTAATCTTTGTACAGTTCCATTCAATACCAAAACGATATGAATTCAAGGCCAAACCTTCCTCCCTATGAATGGGAACCGACCACGTCTCTAGCTAGTTCATCTTGCAAGTATCAACCTCTTCCCCAAACACCCCCAAGGAAAAAGCAACTTGTCTCCAGTTCTTGGCTTTTTGAACAGCTGGTTTTTTTTTTTTTTTGGTAAATGAGTGGGGTGAGAAGGCCACCCGAGTCATAGACGGATCCAGAGAAAAACCAGTGGGGTCACGTGACTCCACTGAATTTTTAAAATCTCATTGATGAGTCTAAAAATTTCTATTATATTAATTTGATTATAATTTTTTCTAAAGAGAGTGACGTCACTGAATTGTTTTCTGGATCCATCTATGACCCCAGTCATGTTGTAATAAAACAAACAAGTATGATATCATGTATGATGTATTTGATCTTCTGCGGGGGCTCTACAGAGTTTTGGTTGATGCAACCAATTACCTGTTTATTATCTCTTTCAATCCAGATTCCCACTAGATTGTTTTCTTTTTTGAGCTCATTTAGACCTCTAACACACTCTCAGGCTGATAAAGCTTCTGCTTTCAGCGCATGGCACCTTCCAATGTAGCAGGCTCCAGCTCTAACACAACTGCCCTCCACGTCCCTGATATATGTAACCTACCCCAGCTTCCCTTCCTTCCTCCATCTGTTTACTGGTTCCATCAAAGTTCCCTTTCTACCATCCCTGGTTTGGTTTGCACCAAAACACATTTTCTTTCATCCTTTTCTCCTCCACCCAGGTTTGTAATCCCCATTTCTTGCACCAATTCAGCTGTGAGTCATTTGCTTTAATGAAGCTTCGGTTGCAGTGATGATGGATTGCATTGTTGTGAGTCATCCTCCAATGCTTCCCAGCACCTGTGACATCTGCCACTAACTTTGATATTACAGGATATTAGGTATACTTTGGTCGGTAGTCTCTTCAAAGTCACCTTCCACAGTAAAACTCTGACCCTCTTTTGAGTTGGCCATTTCCGTATCTTCTTCCATATGCTTTGGTTCCTCTTTACAATTTTTATTTTCACCTTCCCTGATCAAACCCTTTTTCTCTCATCTGCAGTAGAACAATTCAGAGTAGGCCACTACTCAACCATTTTAACAATTGATGGAGGGAAGATCTGCATCAAAGCCTCTCCATTCCACTTTCCTGTACCATCCAAGAATCTAGTTTAACTTTTCTCCTTCCTCAATGCCTTCCACTCTGAAATCCAAGGGGAGTTTATTTAAACATCTGCCTTGACACCATTGGTCCTGCAATATGTGGATACTCTCTCCATTGCCAAGAATCCACCCGAAACAATGCTAATATCTTTTGTATTCTAGCCGTACCCTGCTCCAGAAATCTGACCTTGGGGTGAATCTGTATGCTTTGTTGATATTTTCTTTTCTGCAATACTTATCCTTGACCAAACTGACCCACAAACTTTGGTTGTCCTTGCAAATTCTATAGACTTGTTTTAGCACCAGGGCGCTGTTCATAGGGTACAAATCTAAAATCCCCAGTCCTCCCTGAGCTGTTGGGAGTTTCAAATTTTACCAGACTATGAGATAAAGCCTTTTGTTTCCTGGTTTCCATTCCAGATGAAATTTCTGCATGTATCTTCTCTCTCCTTTAACTGCCATTTCCTGAAATTTGATACTGCCACTTAGTAGATAGGAATCGAGGATAAGACATGTCTCACCAGGATAATCCTGCCTGCCATGGATAGCAACCTTCCTTTTCCAGCCAGCAATTTTGTTGAGAATCTTAGTTTTGACCGTCCTAAAAGCCTGTTTGCAGGCTTTATATGAGTGATGCTGACCACCAAATAAACTCCCAGTTCTCTTTTCCTTTCGATCCCTATAATCCTTGAAAAGCCTCTAGCTAGTTCTGCTGATATATATATATATTGCCACTGGTCTGCACCACAGATTTCCCATGGTTAACTGCTTGGCCAGTCCAGGAGCAGTACTCTTCCACAATATTCTTAATATACTGCACCTCAAGTGTGTGCGCCTTTGCAATCAAAATCAAATCATCTGCGTATAGCTGGGGCTCCAAACTATCACGAGCTAGGTCAATACAGATCTATCACAAGCTTGGTCCCATGTGTGGCTTCCAGACTTCGTTTGCTCCACCATGTATATATGTGCCAGGGTTATTAATTTCTTTCGGCAAGGACGCATCGATGGGGGATATATGGGGGACAACAGGATAGTGGTTTGCACTTTGCTAGAAAGATGGAGAAGGAAGGTGGCAGAAAGGCGCTAGATTTTGTCAGTCGATAATTTGTGGAATTTGTTGGGGTTCTTGATGCTACATCTACTGTCAGAGTAGTCTTATATTAAAAAACATGACAAAATATGATGTATTTATAACAATAGATCCCAGTCTACTTATCATTTTAAGATTTTGAGTTAGTAAGATCCAGTCCAAATAAGAAGTGAAAGTGGTCACAGAATTGGTAAGAAGTTGGGAGAAGATTCTTGATGAAGCCGGTTCTAAACTCACAAGGGTCGTAATAAATCGGCTGTGATATATCGAAGATCGAGAATTTAGATCTTAGTGGGAAGTTAATGATGCCGCCGTAGATGATGATGCCGACGCCGCCAAACTTACAAGGGAGTTAGGCCCAGGATGGTGTTCCCGAAGTAGATCTTCTGACGCTTAAGTCAATCTAGTGTCTAAGGAGAGAGACTAAAGGAATAAGAGAGAGAGAGAGAGAGAATCTCCTAACCTAGTCTTTTACCTGTGGCCATGGGAATGTATTTATAGGCAAAGAATTGGAGCTCTATGGGACTTTGGATAGTAGGTGGACAAAGACGGTCTTTGGCAAGTCAATCTCTTATTCGATTTCTCCATTGAGTTGAGGAAGGTTTTCTTTATAAAAGTTTCCCTAGAAGAGTATTTTCTTAATTTGAAGAGAGTTTCCTTTCAGAAAGGAATAGGAATAGGGCTGAAAAAAATCAAAAAATTTTATTCCGATAAAATTATAGGATTCGGAAAGTCATTTAACCACCGATAGAAAATCGGATTCAAATTCGGATATATCCAACAAGTTATTAGAATCAAATACAGAAATCATTCCGATTACTGATTTTTGAATCCGATAATGTATATATTATAATAATATTATATATATTATATATTATTTAACATATGTTATATATTATATATCATATGTTGTATATTATGTAATAAATATCATCTATTATCCGAATATCTGATTCTCAAATCCGATTTTTCAAATCTATTATATTGAATACTATTCGATTTTCTGAACCCAATTTTCGATAATTTGAAGAAACAGATTCTAATAATTTCCAAATCTGAATCCGAATCTAATATTTTTCGATAATTCTTATCAGATTTGGATACGGAAATAACAGTTTCCATATCCGACTCTGATCCATTTACACCCATAAATCGGAATCATAGTGGATGTTGGACTCACCTTGGGCTAGCCTTTCTTGGGCCGAAGTGGAGGCAAACACCAAGTTGGGCCGGTGGCCAGGGGGTAGGCCGAGTTGGGCCGAGATCACTGCTAGGCCAATCTCCTCGTTGGGCCAACATTGTTGTCGAACAAACTTTGCTGCTTGGATTGTGAGCTAGGCCTCTTATAGAGCAACATTTGTCGAGCCAACTTGGGTCGACGGTGCTTCAACTGGGCTGTGGTATCCTATCGTGGTACCGGGCCCTATCAAGTCTCTTTAAGTAAATCTTCATCACAGATAGAACTTACCAAATGCTCAAACACAGGTAAGGAACCGATTGGGATATGAGAGAGGGGAATGCACCACCTCCACCGCTAAGTGATCATTTGAAGCGGCAAGGAGGTTTTCACCAACATCTAATAGAACAGATGTAAGGTGCATGATAAGAAGAACATAAAGATCTAGGGGGAAGGTTGTTATCAAGGAGGAAAAATCTTGTGGGGTCATCGAGCAGATGGAGCAAATCAAGAAGAAGATGTAGACCGAAGGAAAGGAAGGATAGAATAGATAGATTGGAATTGCCAAGATCTTCTATCGGACAACAAGATCTAGACAACACCACCCTCACATAGGTGAGTTCCCACTGCACTATTCTAGAAGAAAGTTTTTTTTAATAATTATAAAGGGGAGGGAATGATGAGCCACTGTGCGACACTTAAAAAGGATCTTCGGAGGTAGAGGTCAGCGGCTCCACTAATTATAAGCACCCAGACGACCATTGCTATGTCGAGTCCTATAACAAGTCCTAAGACATATAGTACTTCAGCATGGAAGTGTACATATCCATGAAGCATCGTCAGACTACTGTCAAATGGTTTGGAGAAAAGTCGAACTCTTTGTTGGTCAAACTCAGTTTATAAAGTGCTCTAAGATGCACACACTAAGCACTTAAAAGAACAAGACAGAGCTCGGGACGAGGGTCTTGCACCAAGCCACGGCTCCCCCTTCAAGTAAGGTCAAGAAAGTCTTAACACTTGACCTCGTCTGCGACTCCCCAAAAGGCTAGAAGCATGTGGAATTTGTTTAACTAGTCAGATAGATCGATGATTCTGTCGTACGGCTTCCTATTGGACATCTATAGCCGACCCAAAAGCACCCACTGTCAATATCGTTTCGATGAAGGGGAGCCGAAGGTATGCGGCAGGTGCTATCGTCGATCCCACGAGCTGCTCATCCAACCTCTGAAGTCTGAACCTTCTTCTAGAGTACTTCATCCAGCTTCTTCTCCAACCCCCCAACAGTGGTGGAGGCCCCTACATCTGTCTCCAAGAAATCTACCAATTGGGGTGGCCGGGGCACAGTAGACGCCACTTAGGACGGATCCTAGACGACACTTAAAAGGAGGAACTCACGTGGCTTTGCTTTGTTGGTTGAGAGGACTTATGAATAAGTGGGAATCACACAGAGGGCCCAATAATCATCAAAGACCTCTGAAGGAGCTGTACTTTTCAGCCCAATAATGGAGCAAGAATGGATGTTGGTCGATATTTATAATGAAGTGTGAGTCACCAAGGATAAGGACCCACCAATCATCAAATACTTGGCAATTGAAGGAGCTAGTACTGATCTTTAAGGAACAAAGCATTGAAATTATAGATATAGTTCCATTTCCACCCCTGGTGATGTATATATGAATTCTCACCACAAGAAACAGTAGGGGAGCCGCGGGCCATGGCAGGACCCCATGGCACAGAGGGCTCTTAATGGGAAGAACTGTAGTGTCGAGTTATGCAGTTGACCAAGCTATGAATTTTTTTGGAGACTTTAATTGTAGTGGAAGAATTTTCTGAAACAAAAAGGGTTAGGGACTTCAAGAAATGGATTGAGGAGGCAACGGAGCCCATATACTTGATGCCGTTAATTACGCAGAATAGTAAGATTTTGGAAAGAACTTTCTCACCACGACTCTATGGAGGGGCTTATTCCTACGTCGAGTACTCATGGTGATCCATCTCCTTAGAACTGAGTCAGGTCATGTTCCTATCTTTGCTTTGACACCAAGGGAGCCACTAGAAGAGGCCCCACGTACGCCATTAAAGGGGATGTAGATTTTTGACTCAAAGAACATGACTGCAGCGAAGTTGTTATTAAAGCATGGGACGAAGAAGTGATCAGGGGTGAAGGATATATATTGGATGGCAATTTGAAACCACCCACACACAAGACGCCACTTTGAGGCTATGGGATCCACATTGATAAACCAAGATTTCTTTAACTATTAATTAGAAGGCTATCCCAAACCACAGAAAGCAGCATGCTTAGGAAGTCCTATGGGTATCAATGGATCCATAAGATTCGAAAATTCGACTCGGATCTGAAAATTAAATTAGATTCCGGTAACATATTTTTGACCTGAAAAAGGTTTTTCCTTCGGACCCGGGTCACATATGACTGTTTATTGATCTAATTAAGTTACACGGACCGCCCATGGTCCCCCAAAAGTTCTTCTCTTTGAATCTAACTATGTTGCGACAGACCCTGATCTTAGTCATAAGCTAGCAGAGATTTTATCTCAACAGCTTCATCTATAAATTATGTTGTACACAATTGGATGTCTATGATTAATTAGATTAGTCTTTTAGTCTGTGATGCAAGGTTGCCATGTCAATGGCTTTAATAATGTCTTGTGCAGCTATATGATCAGAAATTAGGGTGCTTCATGCTGTCAATCTCATTAAGTTCCAAATAGTATGTTTATATATACTTGTGAATTTTAAATATTGATTAAGAAAAAGTAGATAATCACTAGATCTGCCATTAATCAACAAGTCATTTTTCTTTTACCTTTGCTTGCCACAGGTGGAAGGCATCTGCTCAGAGACAACTTAATCCCATGTGAATGTGATGCATAGGGTGCTCCGTCATACACTAGAGAAATGCTGGTTACTCGGGCACCCGAGTAACCAGCATGAGTTGAATCGGCCGTGCGACTGTGGAAATGGAAATTTTCCCATTTATAAAATCTATTTTTATCATGTTTTCTCATGTTCTCATGGATGCATGCGTATTGCGAATCCAAGTCTCGTCGAATGCTACACGAGCAATAGTGACGTGAGATGAATCCACGATTCGCACAATGCGGGCGAGTCACCAAAGTGACAACCAGTGGTTTGCCTCCGAGAGTCGAAGGGCTTTAGGTCTATTGTGCGCGCCGTTTGACTTCGTCAACGAGAGTGGGTGTCGGGTTCTGGACCAAAATCTCGTCGTCGCCTAAGCGCAACGGCGTTAATTACATCCCTCTGAAGAGAAAACTCTTGATTAATCGCCAGATTAGAAAGTCTCATGGCCCTAAAACAGAAACATCCGATAAAGACGTAAGGTGCGTGCTAGAGTGAAGCTAGAATAACAACAAGAAGATTCTATTGATAGCATTTGACACATTATGATCATTATCATCTTTTGTACAATTTTGGAAGATTTTATCCGCTTATTCATTAGATATTTGGCAATTAATGTCAATTGTGCTGCTCTTTATTTCGTTAAAGCACAATAACTATAGCTGTGCTGGTGAGTCGGCAGGCTGCTGAGTCGGCTAGGCTCAGTTGGGCAGGCGCTCGAAGCGGCCAGGTGGTTGAGTTGGGCAGATGCCTGAGTTGGGCAGGTGACTGAGTTGGGCAGATGCTTGAGTTGGGCAGGTGACTGAGTCGGGCAGATAACTGAGTTGGGCAGATACCTGAGTTGGGCAGGTGACTGAGTTGGGTAGGTGACTGAGTCGGGCAGATAACTGAGTTGGGCAGATGTCTGAGTTGGGCAGGTGACTGAGTTGGGCAGGTGGATGAGTTGGGCAGGTAACTGAGTTGGGCAGATGCCTGAGTTGGGCAGGTGGATGAGTTGGGCAGGTGGATGAGCTGGGCAGATGACTGAGTTGGCCGGGCCACTGCAACGCTGCCGAATCACCTAACCAACATAGCTCTCGGGGTCTTTTAATCATACAAAATCTTTTGGTCTCATAAAGATGCACAAGAAAAATTCGGCGGCACCTCCCTCGGACTCATAGCGAAAGAGGAGGCACGATACTCGTCCACCATGATGGAGACAGTACCAACAAGGTGTTAGCCACGCACGGCGCCACCCAAATGGCACACGGTACCAATTCCTGAGGCATGGCCCCGGGGAACTGATGAGTACCGGGACCGAAAGCAAGTAATCTCATAACCAAGACTTGTCGGCTCATCACGCATGAGGTTCGCCGACTCATCCGCCAGAACATAAGACGGTTTAAATTTTGTGGGAAAATCGGCAGCACCTCCCCCGGACTCATGAGATGTGGGGAGGTCACGGTATCCATCCACCATGATGGAGATGGTACCAAAACAGGGTATTGGCCGTGCACGGCGCTACCCGAATGGCACACGGTACCAGTTCCCGAGGCATGGCTACAAAGGAACCAGAGAGTACCGAGGCCGAAAACAGTCCGGTGGACAATCCAATGATGTACGAGTCCAGGAACTCGGGCATAGATATCGTATTATCTAACCCGAGGCCTCGTGGAGTCTCGTTCCTATGCGGGTCGGCAAGAAGACTGCTCAGCATGCACGAATTGGCAGTGAGCGGTTCTGCCTGAGTGAGTCGGGAGCCTTCATTTGTGACGGAACGATGCCCAAATCACAGAGGAACAGCGTGAAACTCTTACAAGAGGGACTGAGGTATGTCCCGGTCAATTCCGAACTCTTACACGGGCGAAATCCCGTGCCGATCGGTTCCAGATCACGGAAAACATGCGTGCTGCCAGGTGAGTTGGTCAGCAGGCCAGGTGAGTCGGCCACGAGCTCTCTCAACGGGACGGCACCCAAATCACGTCGGAATGACACGAAATTTTTATGAGAGGGACTGACATACGTGCCGAGCAACCCGGTCTTTTTGGACAGCAAAATGCCGCTCCGATCGGTCGCAGATCGCAAAAGACGTGCGTACTGCCCAGGTGAGTTGGCCACGAACCCAGTGAGTCGGCCACGAGACAGAAACATCTATTTAACACCGGATGGCCGCCCAAATCACATCGAAATGACTCGAAATTTTTATGGGAGGGACTGACATACATGTCAAGCAACCCGGTCTCTTTGGACAGCGAAATGCCGCTCCGATCGATCGCAGATCGCAAAAGACGTGCGTACTACCCAGGTGAGTTGGCCACGAGACAGAAACATCTATTTAACACTGGATGGCCGCCCAAATCACATCGAAATGACTTGAAATTTTTATGGGAGGGACTGACATACACCCCGAGAAACTCAGTCTTTTAGGAGGGTGAAAAGCCGACCGATCGATTTTTAAACACCGAAAGTTCGCTGCTCAGGTGAGTCGGCAGCACTTCTGGGGGCCGGTTCTTGAAATCCAGAAGTCATTTGAACGCCAGGTCGGAGACACAGACTATTTAACATGCAAGGAATCCATTTATAGGTCTGAACGGGGCATAGGTATCATTTACCTAACCCTTTGTGTTCAGAACCGTAAAAGATAGTGATTTGGCAAGCTTAATTAGCAAAGAAATGAGCACAAACACAGCACATGTGAAGCTCTAAATGGCGGAAAAGGAGCCAAAAGCAGTGCAGAAAACAAAGGAAAACAATTCCCTGACCGGGTAAAGACTTTGCATTTCTTCCTCACAATAGGGGATTAGATATCAAGGCATTCATCCCAAGTGGAGTGAAATCCAACTGCCAGGTAAAGATGAAACAGTAAAAGAAGATAACTCAGAAGAGACATCGGAATAGGCAAGAAGCACCATAAATCAACACACATGTATTTTATTGCATAAAAAAAACATTAACATGCTCTATCATATATATAAAATCATCAAGACCAAGAGGGGGGGGTCTTTAAGTGACCAAATACATAAAAAGAAATAGGGAGCAAGAGGAACAGATGGGATGGGGGGAAAGCTCTCTCTCCCTTCTCTTTCCTGGCTCTCTCACCCTCTTCCTCTCTTCTTGGGACACGAACCAGCAGCCTCCTCCTTTTCCTCTTCTTCTTTTCCACGCAGGAAACCAAGAAGCCCCAGCCCCCTTTTCTCTTCCTCTTCTTCTCTTCTACCTCTTCCTTGTGGCTGCGCAAGAGCTCCCAGGAACCAGCAGAAGGCCCAGCCGACCTCCTCTTCTCCCCTTCTTTTTCCTCACGTAAACCCTCTCTCCCCTTTTCCCAGGTTGCAAAAAGGCCTCCCCCTCTAGTTGCTTTTTTCATGAGCTTTTATAGTGGGGGGTGAGGGTTTGCTTAAAGTGACCCCCAGCATGGGCACTCTGGGCCATTAGATAGTGGGCCAATAAGTGGGCTCATATCGTGTTTGCCCTTTTTTTTGTTTTATCATTTTTTTTGATGTCCACAACGATCGACCTGATTGGTCGGCCGTGCATGGGCCCCACGAGGCCCACCACGGCCGACCAATCAGGTCGGTCGCACGGCTGTCGGCTAGTTATTTGGGCGCCCGATAACTAGTATTACTCTATACACTAGTGGAAGAGGTATGATTATCAGTTTGTCAGATTTATAAATAGTTTTTCTAAGGAACTGTAAATAGACTGGATATAGGTGAGCGTTTTTGATCTCAAATCCAAGACGTATCTTTACTTTGGTTCGAGACTAGACTAATGGACCAAGCACACTAAAAAAAAAAGTAGCATTCTACTTTGTTCATATGAATTATGTTGGTGATAGATGTAGGAAGAATAAAACTTGTACTACCTTGGTGTTCTTTATTGGAGATGGCTGCCCAAGTTGGTCCTTTTACGTATAAGGAGAGGCCAAATTGGGGCTGTTGGACAACAGAGGCAAAAAAGTGCATACCCGGTTGTCAACCGGGCCCAAGAAACCTTTTATGGGAGCCATTGGGCTAAGACAGTTGGGCTTCTAAGAATTGGACCAGCAAGTCTAATCTATAACAACATATAAGACAATAATTTTTCGATGATGTAACAGTAGAAAAATCCCATGGAGCACAAAATCACCTCAACACTTTAAGGAAGAAACTACGTTAAACTATCTTGGAAGTCAAAATGTCAAAGTTTGATCCACCTCTTGTAATATATTATCAAAAAGTACATCACAAATTAAGAATCACAACTCTACATATATAACTCAATAATTTTTTTTTAATTTTTAATATGAAATTAATTTAATTCATTTCTATCCCAACTCTTATACACAACGATATTTCCACTTTATTGACAGCTCCACATTGACCTCCATATATTTTTTCCAAATAAATGGTAGCATTCTTCTCCTCGACGATTCGTGATTGAATCACTACATAAAAGATATCCAACATATAAGTTTCTTGAATAGGGGAGATACTAAAAATAAGTATAATGTTAACTGATTTAGGGGTATAACGCTAATTAATCCACACATCTTCGTGGTGTATTATGGGGAAACCCTAATGCAAAGGATTATTTATGAGATAAGACAGTAGTATTCTCATCATTCCACCAAACTACTTTTAAAAACGAATACATAATCGTCCAAATTATTAGACAACAACAAGTCAAAGTTTCTCTCATTCATTTTTCTAGTAGATTGAGAATTGAAAAGCTTTAATATCTTCAAGCTTTGAGGTGACACCAAGTTAAAAGCTTGGGGGGAGAGAGAGAGGAGAGAGGAGAGAGAGAGAGAGAGAGAAGTAGGGACAAAGGTGGCCCACTTGACTAAACATGGGCATGGTCCAATCCAATCAAGTTTGGGCCCACGCACATGGGCTCTAGATATTGCCAAATTTCTCGGGCCCAAAAAAGGCAAATCGTGGGCTTGATGCTGACTACACATGAGACCCCAATCGCCACCCGGTAACATCCTCCCTGTCCTCCGGCGTACGCACAGGGGAGCATGTGAGTTTGTGACACACACCGGCTCAGTTCAACCTCCCATGGACAAGAAAACTAATTTTTTTGAATAATAAAGAATTATTTTCCTCGTAATAAATCCATCTTCTAGGGGGATTATTATATATATTCTCTACCTTACTCCACCATATATAAAGAGGAGTAATACATATATGAGAAATACTTAAAACTCATGCAAGATAGGTACTTATATCTATTTTTATAAGATGGTGGGATTCATCATCATAATCTTGTCACCATATGAAGATAAATATCGAACAAATATATCTGTACATGAATAACATGACTCTACACCAACATGGACTCGTGGATGTGTAAGTCACATCTCTCTTTTTATATAATGGGTAGAAATGAAATGGTATTCAAATCAAAAAAATGTAACGCCAATTAATCATAATTTATGAATGTCAAAAAGTCAAGTCGAAGTATTGGGTGATGGCTTGAAATGTGCATCATAAGATTTAAGCGACCACCACCTAGATATTTGAGTTGGGGGCCAAAACGGGGCAAATAGATCACCGACAACCCATGTTATCACCAACTTAGACCGACTCATGGCAGTATTAGGAATCTTCGTTTCGAGTGTCACAGATATCATATCAACATTCTAATAAGGTGGGCTTCAAATCTAACATTAATCAGCATATCTTTTTCTTTCCAATTTCTAACATTTTTTACTCTTTTGCCATGCTGAAGTTTGAGCTCTCACATTAATCGCCTCCAAGAAAAATTTTATACATTGATAGAAGCTAGCTCACTCAATTTTTCTAAGAACTTAAAGTTGGATTTGGCTGAGGACCCCAGTTGGATCAATCGGTTAGAACTCTTGCTTAAAAGCAGGAGGTCTCGAGTTATATTCATAAGGAGAATTTACCTGATTTACATATAATTTTTGAGGTGTGTAGATCTGAAATTTTTTCGGTCAAATAAGATAAGAGTAATACGGGTACACGGAAAGTAGGAGCTGTCAAATCTTGATGTTGGAGTTCACGAACACCAATTCAGAACCCACAAAACTACACGGAGTGAGATTTTCTCGTTACCAAAAAAAAAAAAGTTAGATTTTGCTACCCAATTTTGCCCGTACCCCACCCATGATTTTGTTTTTGTTCGGATGTGATTAGGCGGGTCCTATCACCATGTAAAAATAGATACCCAATAGGTACTCACTCAATGTATACGTACAACAAGTCATTCTCCTAGATGTTTAATTCCATGTTCAGAGAGCTAGGTTGAATACAAAACTTCTTGCAACTCGATCCACTGAGTGCTCTCCACGCGGGGATAGGGATTTCTTATGCTCCACGCAATATGTAAACACTTCTGAAAAGGTGATCCTGTTTCAAACATATATAGATCCGCACATCAATACTTTTCCAAACTTTGTTGACTGCACCATGCATTCAACTGGCTCCATCTCCATGCATACTTTTGTCTTCTATATATGGAAGAAGAAAGAGTAACGTCGTATGTGTTATATTCAGGTCTATAGGCTTGATTAGTGGAGAATTGCAAGAGCTCCATATGGACCTCCTCACTCACCCCCCACAAGAATGGGAACCTGATCATCTTTTGTACAAAAGCACCCCCCCCCCCCTCCCCCATGTATGGCCACCACAATCAATGGAACTCCCTAACCTAAATGGGGATAGAGGAGAGGGATAGACGCATTCGGTAGGCCCATGAGGGGAGGAGGAAGGATCCTATGCTTCCAATATGGCAGGGTGGGTGAGGGCCTCAATGGATGCTGATTGAAGGGGGAGAGGGGCCCCTCATGAGAGAGGAGGCTGAAGTGAACAACACAGTGGTGTGGGGATATGTTTTTATCATACTTGTGTGGGGGGAAAAAATGGTGGGGGCGCATCAAATCTCTTCTCCCCCCCACACCAAAATCTTTGGGTATAGTGGACATCTTGTGATCATTGGGGGGAAAGCAATGCTTCGACACTTAGCATTGAAGCCTTTCTTTCTTTGCTTGGCTCCTTTGGCTGGCGTTGAGATGGGCCAAGTCCCCTCCTTGCACGTTCCGTGGCTAAGCGTGGGTTCGAAGGAAGTGTGGCCTTGGATTTTTCTGCCACCAACAAGGAAGAATTTTCCTTTCTTTTGAAGGGGGGATTCTTGGAGGAGCTGTGTCCTCGTGTCGAATGAAATGCATGCATAAATGAGGTAGCTTTTGCCTTCCTTTCCCATTGGCCTTCCCACGTTGTTCTTGTTAGAGGGATAGACGATGCATAAATGCTATACTTTTTTGGGTGTCATTTGGCAACTATACCCACTTTGTAGATTTAAGCTGTGCATGCAAAGTTTGCACAACTTAGATTTATGATCCTGGTAATCTTACCACAGTAGTTTCTCTCTCTCTCTCTCTCTCTCTCTCATCTCTCTCGTCCTCTCTCTCTCTCTCTCCTCTCTCTCTCTCTTCTCTCTCTCTCTCCTCCTATCTCCTCTCTCTCCCTCCCTCCTCTCCTCTCTCTCTCTCTTTGTGGTGTGTGTGCGCGCCACCACGTATAGTTTAGAGGCATGTGCAAGTTTCCTACCATCCTCACAGTTCTTCTATTAATCTTACCACAGTTGTTTGCACTCCTTAATCTAAAGAGAGTCACCACCTCTCTCTCTCTCTCTCTCTCTCTACCATGAGAAAGAGAGGTGATAATTTTGTTTTCTTGCAAAGAAAGAAAAAGGTGCCTTGATATTGAGTAAAGTAACTACAGTTAGGGGTTCTCTTATTGTAAATGACGCAATTATTTAGTGTTGTGGGAATCTGGTTTTCAAATAGGTGTAATTTTTTTAATTGGGACTATTTGTATTTAGATCATTTGATATAACTTTATCTTTCTTTAGTTTCTGATGTGTATGAACCACAAATGGAGACAAACAAAAATGTAATGTCACATGGGCCATGATGATCCTCATTATTTTGCATAAAATGAACAACTCGAAAATACTACAAAATGAAATCATTACTGATTTACAGTATTTTTGTGATCATGAAGATAACAAGCCTTTAGTTGAAGTAGAAGATTTAGATGTTGAAGGCTCGCAAGAATGGTATACATGCCATCACAATTTCTTGTAACAACAAGTGTATGTATGTTCTCTACTCTCTAGTGATGACATACCCCCCCCCCCCCCAAAAAAAATCATATTTTCTTTCTTATTCTAAAAAAAGACAACCTAAATTCCTTGGAACCAATGCAAAAAATGGCATGCCCATGAAAGCAAGTCCAATTTGTTCTTTTTCTCCCTTTCGACCTTCCAGAATATTCTAGTGATATCATGAGATTTCCCATGGAGCATCTTTTTCCATTGGGGTGTATTTTACCAACTTTTTTTCTTCTCCACACCTCTCTCTCTCTCTCCCCTCTCTCTTCCAAAATATTCTTGAAAGTACTTACACCCCCATCGATGGCCAAAGAATAACAGGTCAAGTCAAGCATCGGATTTCTCAAAAATCTTGGGTAGAACTATGTTCACCATACAATGCCCATTCAAGAGAAAAGTAGAGAGAGAGAGGGGGGGGTTTCTCCTTTAAAGGACACACACAGGATGACAGGAACACACACAAGAAACTCAGTTGACTTGTTGGCCATGAGTTCATCCCCATGCCCAAAGTCATGGTGGTGGTAGAGATGTCTTTGATTGGAGTTACACTGCAGCAGCACTCAGATAGATAGATAGATACATAGATAGATAGATAGATATTTGTACTTGTTTGATCTGACATGGCCTACTGTTCGGGCATAGTAGAGTTCACCCATGATTGAGTCTTGGGCTACCAATTGTCACATATCAAAGTCTAGGTAGCATGCACTGCATGGGGTTCGGATAGTAGGAGAACTAAGAGCATGTTTGATATTTGACCCTATTTTCGGTCTATCTAAATACTAAACATGTTCTTAAGAAATTCGGAGGAGGTGAGACAAGCCAAATTTAATATGCAATGGGCTAGTGTTCT
The DNA here is from genome assembly GCA_014218235.1 of Colocasia esculenta. Taxonomy (NCBI): domain Eukaryota; kingdom Viridiplantae; phylum Streptophyta; class Magnoliopsida; order Alismatales; family Araceae; genus Colocasia; species Colocasia esculenta. The sequence goes on along the minus strand of CM024760.1, from coordinate 1,401,176 downwards.
TCCTCAGGAATTTTTTTTTAAAAAATACTTTTAGAATAAATTCTGAGATCCGATCCTTGATGCCGCTCTTTGTCTATAGAGTTTTTTCATTTATTGTGCTTCGTGGTTTTGCCTTTCGTTTGGTCCCTTTACATGAGGGACGGTCTCCACTTTTTGAACTGTAAGAACTGATTTTTACTAATGAAATTTATGTCTCAACTTACTATATATATATATATATATATATATATATATATATATATATATATATACCGCATGGGGCGGTGAGAGCAACATGCCACTTGACTCCTCATCACATACTTTGCAGTCCCATGCAAGGAAATTTAGCACCACTTTGATAATGGGTTAACTCAGAGTGAACTTTACTTAATTTAAAGTTAACTCAAAAAATATTTTGGAAATGTTATAAAGTTAACTCAAGTGGGTTGGGATAAAGGTGGATTAAAAGTGAGTTAACCACCATCTTCTAACCCACCTCTAGAGGTGGACTAGAGTTAACTCAAGTGAGTTAACCACCTTTTCCTCCTCACATCACAAGTATTAAATACTACTTTTTCTTTTCCTAAGATTAGTTAACTCACTTTTTCTTACCAAAGTGTATTTGAGAAAAATAAGTTAACTCACTATAGCCTTAAAGTTAACTCTATTATTACCAAAGCAAAAGGTGAATTAGCCATGTGTAATTTTGTTCATAGGTTAGAGTATCTTAACTCCAACCCATTACCAAAGTTAAGATGCAAAAGCAAGGTTGATCAAGGTTGGGCAACGAAATTAATGTTGTCATGTATTATTAATGTATATAACAGTTTCTTTACATAGTTGGAGAACAGTACTTTTGGCCCGCAGAATATACACCAAGGCACAAGAAGCTTGTGTCCACTGACAACGTACACCCATTTGTTTGCTACCATGCTAACACCCCCCACACCTCGATCCTCCCTCTCCAGAGGCCATTGCTTCTCATCTCTTTTTTGGACGGTAAGGCGGCAATAGTATTTCACTTAAAAGTAGAACAGGGAGTACACATGAGGTAGACTTCTGCCAGAGGAAACTGCACAATACAACAGAGAAAATCCAAGAAACAAGCTACTCAAAGGACCGAAGGTCCATACATCATGGGGCAAGAGCCCAACTCACCCAGAGACAAGGAAGACAACCGAACATCGGAGAACCGTCGATTGTCGCAGGCTACCGGCCACCCCGAAGGACACAGGTTGGGGATGCAAATGCACAGGGGTACACACTTATGCTAACAGGGGAAGCATGCACACGAGGCCGGGAGGCACACAAAGCTGCCGAGCACAGACACCGAGGGGCTACGGCGAAGGGACAGCAGGGTTGAGCAGGCCCGCAGCAGATCTTGGCTCTGCGGGGGGGGAGCTCGCCTGAGCCGGAGCAGGATAAAGTGTGAGAAGCTTCTACAAACCGCATACATAGGAGCTTGGGCTCGAGATCGCCATTGGTAGCGCCGAAACGAAAGGGCAGAATGGAAGAGACAAAGCCCAAACCCGTTGGAAACAACAAGGCTTCTCCAGGAACCTATACAAACACAAACCATGTCTAGATAGACGCCGATGCTGAAACGTCGAACTCTCGTCGAACATCTGTCGGCCGACCGGGAACAGAACCTCTCTAATGATAAGGGGAACCCTTATTGGAGGAGAACCAAAACTCTCCAACGGAGAGACAAAACCAACCCCATCAAGGGGAAGAACATCACAGTCACACGATCGTCGGAGGCGGAGAAGATCCTCTGTTGGGGATGGAAGGGGGGCACACCAGTCGGAGACGGAGATAAGGACGGAGGGAGGAGGGGGCCTCCTCCTCTCCGGATGAAGCCGACAGTGCGAAGAAACCTGAGATGATTTATTGAGCTGACGACGGTGGCGAAGAAGAGGCCCTCCACGGAGACGAGACCACTGCAATGGCGACGGGGTGGAGGGAGGACTCCACCCGAGAAAAAACGGCCGTGGAGCCGGAAGCGAAGACGGAGACGTCGAAGACAGGGGGGAGGAGCCCCCTCCCCAATGGAGAGACGAAAGAAACGGGGCAAGCCCCAAAAAAATCTCAGAGCTTCTCTCTCTAGAAAAGTTTAGAGAGAGAAATTATTTCTCCTTTCATCAACTCGCTCTTCGACCTTTTTTTATCTTCCCACAGAGGTAGAAGAAAATGCTTGCCTGTTGACACTTGACACCCCCGTGGGACCCACAACATCCCATCCACATCACCATCTGACCTTGCCACACTAAAACGAGCAATGCCGGGCGCGGCCCCCATTGGGCAGGCATTGATTTGCCAGAGCACTCGGACATTAAATATTTCCTCACAAAAACACAACTCCCACCTTCCCAAAGCCAAAACCCATATAGAATCGATACCCATTCAGTACTCGTTCTCATATTATAGTAGTTACATGTATAGATATAGACTTAAAATTTTATTTAATAGAATCACTAATAGTGCACTTATAAATTTATATTCCTAATTCAATGAAGTTATTAATGGTAAATTTTATTTTTTTTAATAAAATTTTTACAATTTAGTGGGGTCACATGACCTTATTGAACATACTCTAAATCCATCCATGGCTACATGAAATATTTCATTGGTTCTCATCACATAGATCATATGGCCATCATACGAGAATAGATATATACGAATAAGTATCTATACCATGCGGATAATAAATCGTTCTCAAATTGGATAGATTTTTTTTATTTTCTTCCTTTAATATAAAAGTTCTTTTTAAATTTAATTAGCAACGTAATGAAAGTTATAGAAATAATGATATAGATTATGTTAAAATTTTATGTCATTTAATTATAATTTATCCATGAAATGTCTTTCCTTGAGTTGTTATTATTATTGGATAAATCACCTGTGCACCTATCAACCCAAGAGTGATCACACCCTCCCCAATTAGCCCTTGTGGGGGTGCCTGTTTTATTTTTTCTGTTTTTCTAAGGAGGCCCACTGCAACAGCAGGGTTGGGAAGGAGATCACATGGGGGTCAGTGGCCATACCCACCTCCCTTTTCCCTCCCCTTGCATTATTTATTACTAGCAACACAGCATGCATGGTTTCACCTTATTTTATTACATGCATTTGGACCCATTAAATGACATATCACCTACACATAATACTATACTACATGATGAGATGGAGGGTTTTGCGATTAACCCCCTCTTCAATTCTTTAATTGAACTTGGGGCTTCATCATTGGTCCAAAAGATCACACACACAAAAATTCTATACTACTATACATATATATGTGACGTGGAGAAGCATTATAATAAAAAAAAAAGTTATTACCCGTACTGGGGTGGGACAGTAGTAGACGAACTATACTATTTGCTCTAAATATATAGGGGTAGGGCCTCCGGGCATTGTATTAATTATAAATCTCACCCACTTATATCTAAAGAGAAAGGCTTATTGCACTTTCACACTGCACTTTAAGTGTAATGTAACTAGGCAACAAATCTATGTGACATCTAACAATTAGATTGTCATTTTATCACTCTTCATGTGAGGGGTGCCACATGGGTTATTGTCTAGTTACATTTTTTTTTGTAAGTAAGCGATGCAAGATTAAATTAATGAAAAATAATTTACAACATAAAATTCATACATCCACATGGTAGACATATGAACCCGATGGAAGAGATATCAAAGAGGCTCGTAAAAGTAATACATCAACACTAAATAAATCTAGAGCACTATAGAAAAGTTCCTGACAATTCTTCTTGATCGTCTCAAGTTATTGCCATGAAGATGTTTCCCTTGCATGCAATGCCTGATGTCCGCAAGAATCTGGAGAAGCAGCTGTGTCCTATACTTGTCTCAAGACATTCAAAAATTCTTTTGCATCTTTCCTTCCATATCCACCATCTAGCAGTCCGAAGACTATTGAATGCAATCATGGAGGCTACTCCTTTATGAAAACTGGTGACAATAGCAGTCACCTCAAGATGCAAGGAAGCACGAGGATGTCGATGTAAATCTAGCCGCTGAAGCACTTGTGTCCATATCCAATGGCTATAGGGACATTGGAAGTAGAGATGATCAATAGTTTCTAGAGAGGAACAACAAAGAATGCATCTACCTGGTCCATGCACTCCAACTTTCTGCAGCACATCAAATGTTGCTATTTTCCCAAATAAGTCTGCCACATATGAATTGAAATTTTCTGAATTGTAGGGCGCTGCCACATATGAATTGAAAATTTCTGAATTGCCTAGTCACATTGTACTTAAAGTGTAATATACAAATACAATAAGCCTTTCTCTCATATCTAAAATAGACAACACTCATCCACACCAAATGAGAACAGAAAATCCCTTTCTAATTATAATTATGAAGTTGTTCCCTCCCTTCCTCTCTCTTCTACCTTCCTCCCACTTGATCCTCTCTTGGAGAAAACGTATAGATAACCCTAACCTTTATGTCATCTATATATTATTCTACAATCCGAGTCATCTAATAACATCAAATGGTCTCATGTGATCAGTCACCCCACATATAGAGATCATAGCCTCCTAGGGAGATTAGGATGTGACGGGCCTCTCTTTTATCTCTACATCTTCTCGAGAATGGACGGCCATGATCATCGATCTCTGATCAGTTGCTTGTATAATTTCTCTGTGTTTGGCACCTGCAGTCGCATTGCATGCACCCACATCGCTGTCTCTTTGCAAATAAGAGAAAGACTTAGTACACTTTCTTATTGCACTTAAGTGCAATATGAGTAGGTACTAAACTCATGTGGCATCCCGCACATAGAGAGTGATAAAATGGCAACCCAATTATTAAGTGCCACATAAATTTAGTACTTAGTCGTCATATTACACTTAAGTGTAATATGAAAGTGCACTAAATATTTCTCTGTAAACAATAGGGAGAAGCAAACGTCCTCGAGATGATGGGAACCCAACCGGGGCTCGCAACCGTGCCTGATGGATGTTGTGGGTTTTCATTATATTTCTCAGACGATTCAATGATGACTGTTACTCGTAGATGGGCAAGCCCTCCAAGCATTTTGAGCAAAGAAGAGGACCATTGGAGCTATCGTGGGCTGCTTTTATGAACCAGTTGGTTGATTCGGTCATTGCATGGTGGAGCTAGGGATGTTAAGGTCATTATATTTCCTAGACATTTTGATTCATGGATAGCAAGGTGGGAGGTAACCATTGATCAAGGGTCCTACTATTTGATGAACCCACTAGTGGCCGACTTTGCAATGGTCACACCGAAGGTCAACTTGAGACTTACATCTTGGTCGTAATGACCAGGTGATGTCATCAAGTAAATATATTTTTATTTTAAAATTTATGTTAAATTACTTAATTATTAGTTACTAAGATTTACTTTGAATAAATTAATAGAGTCCATATAAATTAATAGAGATAGAACCCTTTACTATAACGTCGTGGTTGCTCGGATCTTGGTCTGATTGATTTTTGGGCCATTGTGCGGCTCTTGAGTTGTGTTGGGGGTTCTAGCAAGTTGTGTGAGTGATGTAGGCCAAAAATTTGGGCTCTCCACTGATTTTTTTATCTAAGAACATGACAGAGGAGGGAGTCGCATTCAGAACGCATCCTCCATCCACGCCTCATCCTCAAAACCTCTTGTTTTAGTTGTTTGGCTGCATACGCGACCCGTGGTGCACGCATAGCTACCACATGGCATCGGATTCCTGAACGCAATGGGTCGATGCATCGCGTTCTGAACGCGACATATACCTGCATCGCATTCTCAGTTCCGATGATTTAAGTTGTTGTTTGTCTGCCTAACAGAGCAGGGAGCTCTGTTAGGCCGAGGAAGGAGTTTTTGAAGGGGTTTCCCATGATTTCAACCATGTGGCTCATGATTCGGCGTGTTTTCGACGCGAGAACATTGTCCGGAGTATGGGAAACACCGATTGAGAGACGTTCTTCACGTTGGTAGGGAGATTATCTTTGTTTACTTTCGTTTTTGCATGATATGTATGGTTTGATGCGTGAATAGCTTCTTTTTCTTAGTTGTAAGCATGCCATGATTACAGAATATCTCTTTACAGTGGTGCTATATATAAATGTGTATGTGTGGGTTTTGTGGAATTTTTGGATGAAGACTACAGGCTTTGGCATTCTGTCTGTGAACGCGAACGACCCGATGGTCATGTTCAGAACACGACTAACCACCCCGACGCGTTCACATCCAAAACGTGGTATAAACGCGACGCGCCGACCCCATCACGTTCTGATCCCTGAGGACGACAATGTTTCTATTCTAAATCTGGATCCTCTGGACCCTGGTTTAAGGTAATAGCTTAATAGTTAAGTTGGTATAAATTTTTTCAAAGGCTTCTAGTGTTGTTTCATGAATAAATAGCATCGTGATTATGAGAATTATAAGTGTGTGTGGCCGAGGTTGGTAGTTTGACGCTTACTGTGGTTGCCTTTCTAGTCAAGTACCTCAGATTCTCTATGAGCCAGGCACGTTAGTGCTCGAGATTTGTCCCGATAATGTGTGTACCGTAGAGATATGTGTCATCTTCTTGTACACCCTCACTAATTTGTCGATTTGTACGTCCGGCTGAGGGAAAGACCAAAGTAGGACAATGACTTGTGATATGATTGACTTTCTGTTCGGTCGCTTGTAGCGCATTCGTGGTTGGGGGGACGAACATTAGTAGACATACTGGTCCCCAGCTCCGGAACCCCTAGAGGTGTGTCTGTAGGTGATGTTAGTTAGACTCCATAGTTTCTTGTACTTGTAGAGGTGGAGAATATGTGACTACAAGATTCAGAGGTAGTCCTTTGTGGCTTGTCTGAGTCAGTGACAGGTGTCGCGAACTACACTTTGTGACCTGTGTCTAACGTTGCTCCTAGCTGCTAGCTCGAACACTTGTGCGTGACTTGCCGTTTATTTATGTAGCTATTGTCTTTTCAGCTCAATACTTTCAGTTTATTTATTTACAACACTTAGTTTATTGTTCATTTAGTTTTGTTAGTAGTTTATCTGTTAGTTGCATACTCCTGCTGCTCATGTTGTTTTAGTTGTTTCGGTTTTGAGAGAAGTTCCCTACTGATCCAGTGATTTGTGAAGCTCATACCCCTACTTCCTCCTTTCAAGTGAAGGAGAGCAGGAGAGTTTCTATTCCTCTTCTAGTTCATGAGCCATACTGTAGCGGAGGCGGCCCCACTCCACAATTAAGCAGTGTAATTTTCTTTTCTATTTTTTACCTCGGGATATGCCCCAGGATATTGTACTTTTACTTTCTATTGACTTCAGTTGGGATATGTCTATGTAAACTTCATGTAAATATGCACGAGACTGTATAAATGTGTGTAATCTTATGTATGTTTAAGTGTTTCTTTTATGTTCTCACAGACACGTGTTATGGTATCTCTTGCGAGACTTCCACCTATTCACAGAAGACGGAGTCATGTCGAGTTCATTATTAGATTAACGGATCTGAACGACGAAGACCTCTACATTTACTAAAGGTAACGGGGGGGTTATCAAGGTTATTCTATTTTTATATCAAAGTAAAAAAAAAATTTGTTAGCCTACGTTAACCTACCCGTGGTTACCTTATTGTAGGGGCTTATTTGAATGTCAAACAAACTTAAATGATGTATGGTGAAGAGTAAATGGTAAGATAATAGATATATTTTTATATAATTGATCTAGATGAAAGTGATGAGAAATGAAAAAGGATACAAATCAGCCCAAATTTATAGCTCCTCGTCGACTTTTTTCTAGAACGGGGAAGAAGCATATTTCTTTTAGGCTGCGTTTAACTACGCTATCGAAGATGCGAAATCGATGAAAGTCGATTTTGCGGAAGACCTGCGTATGGAGGGTGTTTCTTACATCGTCGATGTAGACACGCGAATTTGGCTCCGCCGCGGGTAAATTTCATATTGCGCCATAATACCACAAATGGCCCTCTTTTTTGTCTCGCAAGAGTGTTTTTCTAATATTTTTGGATCTCACCCATTCTTTCTCGGTGCTTCCCCATGTGGTTCGGTCCTGCCGCCCTGACACGTTTCAAATAAAGACGCATAGGCCATAGCCACTGCGATTAGAAGAGACCTCGAAAGTCGTCCCACTCAAGTGCCTGCCCCCTCGGAACCATGCAAAATCTCTGAATCGCGTCCTACCGCCCAGACGCGATTAGGTTGTAGGTCTGACACGCCAGACCTCGGAAGTCGTCCCACGTGCCTTAATCATAATCGCGGCGAGGTAGGCCGACGCGTTTCCAAAATGCGGTGGCCATCCCAACGTGATTCTAAAAGTGGTCATCATTTCCAAATGTCAAATCAAGTTGACTTTTGAATCACAGCCTGCCACCCAGACGCGATTTAAATCAAGTCGCGGCATGCCTACCGGACGCTATTCTAATCGTGGCCTACCGCCCGGACGCGTTTCAGTCTTAAGTCACGTCCGCTGTAATGGACGCGATTTGAATCTGTGATGCCTATAAATTGGACCCGATGGTCATTTGTTCAGGGGGGATTCCAGAAGCGGCGAAGCCCTGCCGGATCAGTGCCTCGACTCCGAGCCCTCCACGTCAATCCGCCCTTCTTCCTCGGAGCCCGGCGCCGTTGTCGAGATGGGGAGCGTCTTCCTTCACGTCCTCCTTCAACCGGCAACGGCCCATCACGCCGCATCGACATTTGGGGAAGCACCCCCCCCCTCCTCTTTCTCCTTTTAATTGCATTTCTATCTCCTCCGGGCCCCCACGTGGCCCTTTACATTTTCACTTCCTCCAGGCCCCATGTGGCCCTCCTTTACTCTTTTTCTACACACATGCATGCATGCACACACACCTATTTTAGGGGTTTAAAAACCACCATCTGGTGAGTCCTCCTCATTTTTATTCATTTTATTTATTCGTTTGGGATTCGATGCTACACTTCTTATTTGACTAATCCTTATTTTCTTTATCTTTTTTGCAAGGATAATCGAACGAGGAAACGTCCTCTACCATGGCCGGCTGTGTTCGTAGAGGAAGAGAAGACTCACATCATCCCCCGCGCAATCTCCTCGCTCTAAAAAGGTACGCTCGCGATCACTTATTCCATCCCGCACCCTTCGCCGTGCGCCTCCATTCGGTGTCCACGTACACCTGGCGATCACGATCACCCTCCATAACATCCCTCTTTGTGGACCGCACGTCGAGTTCATCGGCGGCATCTACAGTCGACTACGCTCATCCGCAAAAGTGTCAAGAAAAAAAAATACTGCACGTGTCACAGCCAGACATAAGCCTAGGAATTTTTCAAAAGCAATTTGGTGTCCGCTTTGAAAACAGTGGACTATCTCTCTCCTCCTCGCAAAATCAGAAGGGTCAGAAGCCTAAGGCGGCTAGAGATGGTTGGAAATAGGGGTGAATTGTCAAAGATTTTAAAATTGAAAAATTTTTCTAACTCACCTCCAAACGTTGCCTAATAGTGTGATGTGGTAAGTTGTCCCTGGTTAATAGAAAGCTGTCACAAAGATATTTAGCAAGCCATATGGGCATTATAGTATGTAGAACAAGTACACTAGGCTAATTGGGTTACTGGGTGTTAGTTTACTAGGACTTTAAGATATCGCTTAGGATATGGTTGTTTACCCTATCACAGTAGCATATTCAGTTTCTTTTTTTGGCTTTTGCGTGATGCATTGATTAATCTAGACAAGTTGATAAGATCTATTTGATGGGTGATTATTTAATTTGGATAATTGTAGCATTATATATGATCATTTTTCTTGCTCTAATCTTAGCCACCCCATCACCAAACAGGATGGTCAAAGGAAAAAAAGTTCAAGTGCGACGCTCGAAGTTCAAAAGTATTGAAGTAATTAAAATCTATTTCTTCTAACATTTAATTTAGTAAGAGGAAAACACTTAAACATCTCACAGATAAATAGACCGAACGAGTACCTACCACCACGTAATTCTCCCTAAAAAAAAAGATAATGAGATAATTGCCTCCATCGCCTAAGTTTCTTCCCCCATCCTTATTTCATCCTATTTTTTCTTAGGATCATTTCTCTTTATAATCATTAGAGAATCCACTTTCCAACTTAAAATTTGTATTTGCTTTTATCGTGTAGTCTTTTAATATAGTTTTTCTTCCTTCTTAAAAAAAAAAGAGACCTTTTTTTCTTGGTTTAATTGGGGGGATAATTCAGACTCTTGGGATCAAATGATCTACACCAAATTATTCCATAACAATTGTTCTGATCTCATTTTGACAGTCAAATCGAATATATGTGTGAAGTCTGGATATATATATTTTAATCTAGCTATTCCTGCTTATCTAATGCCCTAAAAGATTAGAAGGAATATGCTTTACAGGCTACATCAGCCAAAAAAAGAAGAAGAAGAGGATCACCATTTTCATCGTTTCAATGGTATCTTAATTTCATCACTTACACTTTTACTACTTCCATCTGTTGCTTCCTTCGTTCATGGAGTGGACATTGTAAGTTGAATCTTTTGTCAGATCAGGAAAAGTTTAAGTTGAATTCTTTGTCAGATCAGGAAAATTGAGTTTAAGCTGAATCCTTTGTCAGATCAGGAAAAGTTTTGAGAATACTGAATCCTTTGTCAGATCAAGAAAAGTTTGAGTTCCTGAGTTGCCCAAATTTAAACACAAAGGTCTGGGAACGAATTTATTCTTATCTGCGATTATATATATTCAATAAAGGGACGCCAATATATGTGGTTATAGATATAATTATTGAGAAAAATACTTGTTGCATCGCATCTCAATGTAGTAAGTATGACTTAGATTTCACCATTCAATGGGTGAGCGCTATCTGACCATCACCACTCTATGTGCACATTTATTGAGTTCAGACGTATTTATTACGCTAAGCTCAAGCATATTAATGTGCGTCTAAGATAGCATATATATCTCTTAGAGAGCAAATGCAGATTCTAAGGAGCATCCTTAGTCTCTAAAGAGCATGTATGATCAGGGTTCAGAGCAAAGCATATGTATCTCTTGGGGAGCATATATATTCTGTAGGGAGCATATATAGTCTCTGGGGAGCATCCACATCCTCAGAGAAGCATAGTTAGTGTCTGGAGAACATGCATAATTAGGGTTCAAGACAAAGTATATGTATCTTTTGGGGAGTATCTATATGTTGTAGCGACCTTGCATATTTATGCTCAAGAATGCTTCATATTCAGATCCGCCTCCCCTGAACAAACCGAAATCTCACAAAGGATATCACACACACGTGTCTAATAAGTATATAAAAGACAATCATATTGGTATGAAGATAAATGATAAAGTACATGATCTTATACACATTTAAGGAATTACATTGTTCTAATACATTATTACATGTTCAAAAGAAACGTATAGCAACCTGGGACATACCCCAAGATGTATAACAAGAGTAAAACTCACACTACTACTAGTGGTACAGGTCCGCCTCCGAGAAACCACTCCTGCTAAAGCACTTGAAAGGGTGGTGTAGGGGTGTGTGTGTGAGCCTCACAAAGTCGTAGACTCAACAGGAGAACTTCTCAAATAATAACATATAATCTACGTGCCACAAAAGAGAAACACAATTAACATAATCCCACTTGTCAATTCCCATTTAACAATTTAAAGGAAACACATTGAAAGTTGAACCTAAACATAATTAAACATTACATTATTCACAGCTAAATAGATAAATATTCATGATATTCACAATTAAATATGAATAACAATAAATCCACTATGCACGATCAACTAAAAGCTATTTAAACCAGACAAACATTGGGAGTAAAATAATGAAAGGAAATTAAGAAACACTGTACCTCAATAGTACCAATGAGAAATATTAACGAGCTACATTTCACACACTACGAAGTAAACCAACGAGCAGAGTCGGAAGGAACAATGCTAACACTCGGGTTACGACTACAGGTTCATGACGCTAGTATCCAACCTAGACAAACCAACATAAGAACACCTCTCAGTCTCGTAGCTATAGATAAAAGGTCTAACTGCGGCTCCACCTCTACAAGTACAAGAAACAATGGAGAGCAACCAACACCACCTACAGACAACAAGCTGCAGACCCGCGCCTGGCACACCTCTAAGGGTTCCGTGACCCTTAGAGTGAGGTTGTGGCCACACAAGACTAGTTGGGGACAGTACGTCTACTGGTGTCCATTCTCCGATCAAGAGCGCACTACAAGTGACCGAACAGAAACACACCACCACAGTTGCTACCACACTGTCGTCTTTCCCTCAGTCGGACAAATGAGTGACAGTGTTTAGGAAGACAACTGTAACGGACCACGTCATTCAAACCCGTAACCCACTAACGAGCTTGACCCGACTCCGTCTCCCGCGAACAAGCCATAGCCTCGCAAGGGATATCATGCACATGTCCGTGAAAATACAAAAGAACACACTGATATATATAAAAGATTCACAATCTCTTGCATATTCACATTAGATTTACATAGTCAAATCCAACAAAAGTCAAAGGAAAGTACACAAGCCTGGGGCATACCCGAGGTACAACAGAAGAAAAGCTACACTGCTGGAGGTGTCGGCCCAACGCCGCTACGGTGCGGCTCTGAACTGGAAGATGGAAGAGAAACCTCCTGCTCTCCTTCACCTATAGGAGTAGGGGTGAGCCTTGCAAGTCACTGGCTCAGTAGGAAAACTCCCCCAAAGACCGAGCAAACAAATTCAAGTACGTAAGCAGGAAGTTACGCCAGCAATTTATAGAAAAACTAAGCAGGATATCAAAGCTGTAAATACCACTTACCACTTGTTGTGAACACAAACCACTTTAAATAAGTAAACGGAAAAACCACAACTCGGTGTACGGGGGTAAGGTAGAGACCGCCACACTCGAGTCACGTAGACTGGTTCGCGACACCAGCAACTGACTCGGACAAACCACACAGGTCTATCTCTCAGCCTCACAGCCACGGACGAAAGGTCCAGCTGCCGCTCCACGGGAATAAGTCAAACAACTGTGGAGCAACCAACACCACAACCGCGGACCACACTGCCGCGGGCCCTGCCTGGCACCTTTAGGGACTCTAGCCTAAGCTCCCTAGAGTGAGGCACTGGTAACAGGACTAGTTGGGGACCAGTGACGTCTACTGGTGTCCGTACCCCAACTACGAGCGCGCTACAAGTGACAAAACAACAAACTCACACAAGTCGCTATCCCACTGTCATCTTTCCCTCAGCCGGATGTACAACTCAAACTAAGTAGTGAGGGTGTCCAGGACAGACGACACAGACCTCGACGGTATAGCACAAGTACCGGGACAAGCCCCGAGCACAAGCCTAGCTCACACAGAACCTGGGGCACCAACTGAAGAGGTAACCATGGTAGGCGTTGCACTACTCGCCACACACGCACACAAACCACGTGCACACCGCACAAGCCACGTGAAACCTCACGTCAACCACGTGAGCATAGCACACTGACTGCGTAAACGACACGCCAGTCATGTGAACCACTCACTAGCCTCGTAAACAGTATGTTAGTCACGTAAACAACATGCTCTCAGAGCGCAACAGGTACCAATGCACCGCTTATACTAGCCATACGCAATAATAACAAATATCGAATAATACCACCATTGAAACCATGCACAATAGGACCTCTCGGGCGAGGTCGCAACATAGCATAGTGTCACCTTCAGATCGCGACATCCCGATATGTCGCGTTCAAAGCATGAACGCGACGGGTCGGCCTGTCGCAACCTGAATGCGACAGGGGGTTCTGTCGCCTTCACAGGCGAAAACCCTAATCCGGGGAACCCTCTCCAGATCACCACCCCAAACCATGTAAATCCTATTAAATTCTCATTTTTCATGCTTTAATGGTTTCCTAACATGGTATCTATTGTTCTCAACATCAAAAACCATCCACACATGCATCTCATGTAATTAAACGATATAAAACAGGCAAAATATCCTACCTTCGAGAAGAACGCGAAGAACGACAAACCCTCGACGTTTCCCCCGCTCCACGCAAGGTCCTCGCGGTGAGAACACGCCAAAAACCACACTCCCACGCCGAATCGCCCCAGAAAAACTGCAACAGCATCTCCCTCTGGCCAAATAGAGCGTGCTCAACTCTGTCCAGCAGCCAGGGTTAAGAGCTGCCTGCGGTTAGCGACAGAACTGAGCGTCGCCTTCTTAAGGCTGACGTCCGTAGGTCGCGCATGCGGCGCACATGCAGACGAAAACTGCCTCTGAGCGGCAACAAGAACGCGACATGTAGGACCGTCGCGCTCAGAACGTGACGTCCCTCCTTGTCGCGTTCACAAACAGTGAACAGGCTGGTGTCTTGGCCCACCTGCCAGCCCACAAACACCCCAAACCTATCCACACACCTGGAAACACGCCACATTGGCCTCACATTGGCCACTAGAACTACCAAACAAAGGATCAGTAAGGATCCAAAAGACGATCCAGAAGGATCTAAAAATGCGAAACGTTACAACAACACAACCTCAACAGTACACACAGTACCAAGACAAAACCGAGCATAACGTGCATGACTCATAGAGAACCTAAGGTACCTGATTGGAAAGGCATTCCAGATTAAGCGTCGAACCACCGAATTCGACAAACCACAATAATTCATGACTAATTATTATCGGTCATTAAACTATATCTACCAATATTATATCACAATCATCAAAGCTTTCATTATAAACCACTTTCTACTTATTTAAATGAAGATAAACAACATAATATATATAACCTCAATCCACGATAAACTGATCAATTTTCATCAATCTATACAAAATAACTCACACTACTCAAACACATTACTTACATAAAAATACCTTACATGAGACACAATAACTTAATATTATCGATACATTACTCGATTCCATTAAATCTGCACATAAACAACATCCACGATACTTAAGCACTTTAAACTAATAAAAAAATACCAAAATTGGGCACTGAATAGACCCACAATACATTGCACAAAGCCAAATACTTCAGGAAGCTGAATGCGATGGGATTGACAGTCGCATTAAGAAAGCGATGGCTTGATAGGCCGTGTTCTTAACGGGCCTACCCGATAGACCAAGATGTGAACGCGACGGCTCAATATGTCACATTCACCATAAGAACGCGTCGGAGTAGGAGGCTGAGACTGAACGTGGCTGCCTGACCCATCACGTTCACAGACAGAACACCAAGCTCTTGGTTCTTAACCAGAAACCATAATAAAACCTCATTCCCATGCCATTCAGACTTCTACAAATTATCTAACTCAACTAGAAATCACTTACACACACCATACCATACTTTTCATGTTTTAAACCAATCAAACAACACAAGAAAATGAGAGAATATCCCTACCAATGTGAAGAACGTGAAGAACACTATTCCATTGATGTTTCCATACTCTGGACGCCCTCCTCACGTGGAAACCGCATCAAATCTAAAGCTCCTAAGCCGGAATCGCCCAGAGCACCTTCAGTAGAGCTTCCCCCATCCGAACAAAGCTATTTTCTCTGTTTGGTCAACAAACCAAACATAAAGCCCTTAGAGTTGAGAACTTGTCCTAAGGGCTCATCGCGTTCAGAGCGCGACGTACTAAGAGGGCGCGTTCTCAAACATAATGCCACGTGGCAGCCCGACGCACGCCATGTGCCAGCAGAAGTAGACAAAAACCCAGAAGAGGTGGCATGAGATTGCGACGTAGGAGATGGCTGTGTTCAGAACACGTGACCCACCCCCGTCGCATTCTTAAACAGAGAACCAGTAGGATGTTGGGCTAAAACTTCTGGCCCACAACACCCACACAACACACGAAAACCCAACCAAGGCCCAATGGCTACACATTGACCCAAACACTATACCAAATCCATTAAATTTGAATTCGAACGATCACGACGTTGCATTACTATCACCTAAAAAAATGTCATCCTTGACATAAAAAAGAAACTCATAATTAAATAAATTCATAATTCAAATAAGTATGGATACATTTCTCTGCCTTTCTTCGATAAATCTTTCTACATTTCTGTCTCTTTAATCCACTTCTCAATTCTTCTGCTCTGATTGCTTAATCTATTCATTTCCTTATTTACTCTATTTTTCTAATCCAATTTAGGTAATTATATCTTGTTGTCGATGCTTTATCTCCTTGGACTTAACTTGCTTCCACTTTTTCCTGGATGTGTCTACAATATTTCTTGTGCCATTCTACCTACTTAAGACTTTTTACAACAAACATTTTGCCCTTGAATATCCTACTGCATTAAATCAAATTCAGCTTGACTTTTTTTTGTATGCTTTGTCATTCATTTGCCTGCTTATCATTGCTAACTCGAGTTATACCTTGATTTTATACATATCTTTAACTGACGATTTCTGCAAAGAACATCTTACACAAAATCTGAATTCTCTGTATCTATACATCAATTTGTTCTTCGCATTAATGATTGACTACGCAAATCCATTGTACGCAAATCCGCTGCAAACTCATAATACTTTTTTGGTAATAATGCTTCATGTCTGTATTTATTGCTTTATCCTTTAATACTTTACTTTATCAAGCAAATATCTTTAAGATTTATTCGTCAACTAAATTCATTGAAATCACTTTTCTTTGGCTACTAAAAAAATCACAAAGAACTACCTACCATTTCTCTATATTATTCTCATTCTTTAATCATTGTCTGATTTATAAGGTGTTTGGTTGCGGTTTTTTTATCAATTTTTTTTCTTAAATTTAAAAAAGAGAGAGAGAGAGTGGACAAATAGACGTATTTGATAAGTAATTTTTATTTTAGGAAAAAAATTATATCCTATGCAAATCTCTCCCAAAATAAAAATAAATGTAAAGTAATTTTTTTTTAAAACACACACGACTTACTCCTCTTCTACGAACTGTGCCTCCCCCCCCCCCCCCTCCCCTCCCCGCCGGAACCCTCCGCTGCGCCCCCTCCCCTCCTTGCGCAGCAGCCCCACCCCACCCCCCACCCCCAGCGCAGCAACCCCCCCCCCCCCACCACTCGTCGGCCCCCCCGTCCCGACATAGCACCCCCCCCACTCGTCGCCCCCTCCCCCTGCTTCCACCCCTCCCCTGTGCAGCATCCCCCCTCTCAGCGCAGCACCCCCCCCCCCCACTCGCCACCCCCCTTCCCCCTGCTTCCACCCCTCCTCTGCACAGTAGCCCCCCCCTCCCGGCGCAGCACCCCCCCCCCCTCTCCTTGTTGCTTCCACCCCTCCCCTACATAGCAGCCCCCCCCCTCCCACTCACCGCCCCCTCTCCCCTGCTTCCCTTCGTCTTCTCTACCAAACACATTAAAATAAATTTTAATATTTTTACCAAACACATAACCTCAATTTTTTAAAATTTAAATTAAAAGTTTACACAACATAATTTTTTTAGGTAAAAATAATTTTTTTAAAAAAATGTTTCCAAACACCCTATTAAAACTAATTCTTTACTCTGTGCATCAATAATAACTGATATACAAATATGAAATTATGCTTTCTCAAACATTCCATCGGTTTATGCTACTTTAAACTCGAATCTTTCTAAAAAATATTGCAACTTCAATTAATTCTGCAAAGACTTCAAACCCTTTTTTTTTAACTAATCAAATTAGTAATGTTGTAATACTGAGACTTGTGGGTTATAAACTCATCACACTTTCGTTTCACTACTCTGATTAAATTTTACTTCTTTTGTACTATCTTACTAAACTTAGAAAATCTCTAATCCCTGTAACTGCTTGCCAACTCTTTCATTTCTAATACCACTTTATTCTTACTGGATCTAATTATTTCCTTGCTCAATTATCAAAGACTTGCTTCAAACTCAAACACGCTTAATCAATGGCCATTGAAACAAAAGACTAGAACTCTTAAACTTCATCTTTGACCTTTCTGCTTTATTTTATTTTCACCTGTACTATGTGCTCAACTCTGGATTTTTTTTGTACCTTTACTATCATAATTTTCCTTCCCTACTTGTTAAACATCACTACGGTTTTCGTCTAATTGGTAAACCAAACTGGATCCACAATTTTCTGAAATACCACTTCCATCTATACAACTTAATTCCATTCTTTTATTACTCATTCTAAAATCATGTGCTGAACTGATATATTCTATTATTTACCATATTGCTGATCAATTGTACTTTCTCGTTCATTAAATAAGACTGACCAAATCATACTACAAATACTCTTTCACCATCCTTACCAAACTATTTCAGTTTATCTGCTGATTAACTTAAAATCATTTGTTACTTGGTTGACTATATCTTCCTTACATGTATATTTCACTGACTTTAAAAACTCTGGACTCTGTATATTGCCTACTTTTATTATCACATTGCCACCACATTCTAATTAAACTCATTACCTTTCTTACTACTATACAATTTAAGAACGGTGTTAAACCTAATACATCAATAACACCCCTTTTCAATATCCATGAAATTTACTTTACCTTCTTACTGATTTTCAACTGGCTTACTCCAGCTCTTAAATCGCATTCTGAAAATGTATTTATTGATATTCCTTTATTTACATAAATCATCTCTATTTTGAAAAACTAATAATCTTCCTGAATGTTGCCTCAACCATCCATCTATAATTATTACATAATCTGATTTTTTATCTTTCCTACTAATCCACAACACTCAAGCTTCAAATTACTGTTAACTAAACTGACTATATTTTTTCTCTGGGAAATAATTTCTTTAATCATCTCTTTACTTGCTATCTTCCACTGTGCTAAACAATCCACCAATTTATAACAATAACCTTTTCTTATCTTGTAAATATCCTCCACTGAAATGCTGACAATCTTAGAATTCAAATACTCAATTCTTAAACACAATGATCAGTTATTTCTTTTTTCTCTGTTATTTATCACTGTTCCACAATTTGCAATAATCAACTGAGACTCAACCCTTACTAAAACTGAACAATTTCTGAAAATTTTGAAATCTTTGCCTATATACAAATAATTATGACATTTACTTTTCAACTTGTTCTGTCATAATTGTTCCATTCTCAACTATTAGTAGCACTATCACTACGGTAACCACTAAAAGCACTGTCATTGCGATATAATCACTGACATTTCCATTCATATTCTTAATTAACTTCAATTAAAATATAATTCTTCATAATCTATTTCTTCATCTTACTGAATCTGACATTCTTTATCTCCTTCTGAACCAATTTGCCTTTTTCTCTCCCATTTTCTTTGCTGAAAAATCTCAATTTTAAATCTTTGAATCATAACAGTTCTCACAATACCTATCTTATCTGATTTCATTTAAACAATGATATCTTTCTCTTTATAATCCTAGCTTCAATTCTCTTAGAACATACTCTATTATCATACCTCAATCATTACCATATATTACACATATCTGCTAAGCGTCTCTAACCATCTATTAATATTGTAATCTCTAACAATTCCTTTATTGAACAACTACAAATTGATACTTGCCTACTAGATAGTATATCTTTAGAGAACTTAAACTGGAGTTCATCTTCATCTACTCTTTTCAACACATTACTCATATTAAACACATCTTTATCAACTCCGAACAAAACTTTCTAACACTAATACATCTTTTTAATGGTAACAGTGTTCTCAAATCTGCTACCATAAATTGCCACTTCTCTGTTTACTAACATATCATATGAAATAATGCTAAGTATACAATCATGGGAAATTCTCAAAAATTCTAATCAACATACCATCTAAATCATCTTTTTGCATTTACTAACACAAGCTACAAATACTTCAAATATCTCCACCATCAGCTTCTCAATTCTCTGTACCTAATAATTCTCAACTGGTAATATCTTTTATAATAAAACCAACACACTGCTATACCCACTATAAGTGCCTCTTTATATACTTGAACAGTTAACATTATACAACTGATCCTACTATATCTACAGATCTATTCAGCAATCATCATACTTGACCACATTTTCTTCATAAAACAATTCTTTTCTAACTGATTATTATACAAAATCAAACTATCTCTCAACTTCACTATTTCTCATTCTAGTTCCATAACGCACTAATAATAACATATATCACCACATAACACATATACACGAAAATTATACAATAACTCATGGACTGACTACCAGCAGTGGACATTAAATCATATTTTGGGACATTATAATCTCAATGTCTTTTCATATTCTAACTGGACTCTGCTCTGATACCAACTGTAATAGCTATAGATATTTATGTTCGAGAAAGCTTATACCCAGATCAGTCTCCTGCGAATAGACCGAAGTCTCACAAGAGATATCACACACATGTGTCCAGTAAGAATATAAAAGACAATCACACCGATATGAAGATACATGATAAAGTACATGATCTTATACACATTTAAGGAATTATATTGTCCCAATACATTATTAAATGTCGAAAAGAAAAGTACAACAATATAGGACATACCCCGAGGTGTACAACAAGAGTAATTTCACACTACTGTTAGTGGTAAAGATCCGCCTCTGAGAAACCATGCCCGCTAAAGCACCTGAAAGGGGGGCATTGAGGTGTGAGTCTCACAAAGTTACATGCTCAGTAGGGAAACTCCTCAAACATAACATATAATTCAAACAAAAGAGAAACACAATCAACATAATTCCACTGGTTAATTCCCATTCAACAATTTAAAGGAAACACACTGAAAGCTGAAACCTAAACATACTTTCTAATCAACACAATAAACATTACATTATTCACAGCTAAATAGATAAATATTCATGATATTCATAATTAACATGAATAATAGTAAATCCACTATGCATGATCAACTAAAAGCTATTTAAACCAGATAAACACCAAGAGTAAAATAATGAAAGGAAATTAAGGAAACACTATACCTAAATGGTACCAACGAGAACTATTTAACGAGCTACATTTCACACACTACGAAGTAAACCAACAAGCATAGTCGGAAGGAACAACGCTAACACTCGGGTCATGACTACTGGTTCATGATGTCAGTATTCGACCTGCACAAACTAATACAGGAAAACACCACTCAACTTCACAGCCACGGACGAAAGGTCTAACTGCGCCTCCACCTCTACAAGTACAAGAAACTGTGGAGACCAACCAACACTACCTCCAATAACAAGGTGCAGACCACACCTAACACATCTCTAAGGGTTGTGGGGCCCTTAATTAGAGTGAAGCTGTGGTAACACGAGACTAGTTTGAAACCAGTACGTCTACTGATATCTGTCCCCCAACCCGAGCGCACTACAAGCAACCGAACAGAACAAACACACACTACAAGTCGTTGTCCCACTATCGTCTTTCCCTCAGTCGGACGGGCTACTCGACAAACAAGTGAGAAGACGACATAGACTTTAATGGTACACACAGTATCGGGACAAATTTCGAGCACAACATGCATGACTCATAGAGAACCTAGAGTACCTGATTGGAAAAGCATTCCAAATTAAGCGTCGGACCACTAAATTCGGCAAACCACAACAATTCATGACTAATCATTATCGGTCATTAAACCACATCTACGAATCTTATATCACATTCATCAAAGCTTTCATTATAAACAACTTTCTACTTATTTATATGAAGATAATCAACATAATATATAATAACCTCCAATCCATGATAAACTGATCAATTTTCATCAATCTATACAAAATAACATTCACACTACTCAAATACATTACTTACATAAAAATACCTTACATGATACATAATAACTTAATATTATCGATACGTTACTTGATTCCCTAAAATCTGCATATAAACAACATCCATGATACTTAACCACATTAAACTAATAAGAAAATACAAAAATTGAGCCCCGAATGGACCCATCATACAATGCACAAAGCCAAATACTTTAGGAAGCTGAACGCGATGGGGACTGACGATCACATTAAAAACGCAACGACCCGATAGGCCATGTTCTTAATGCGCCTGCCCGATAAACCCCGATGTGAACGTGACAACTCGATATGCCGCGTTACGATAAGAATGCATCAGGGTATAAGGCCGCGACCTGAACGCAACTGTCCGACCTATCGTGTTCACAAACAGAACGCCGAGCTTTTGATTCTTAAGCAGAAACCACAATATATAAAACCTCATTCCCATGCCATTCAAACTCTAAAAATCATCTAACTCAACTAGAAATCACTTACACACACTTTATCATACTTTTCATGCTTTAAACCAATAAAACAACACAAGAAAACGAGAGAATCGATCTCCCTACCAACGCAAAGAACACTATTCCATTGGCATTCCATGCTCCGGACGCCCTCCTCACGTGGAAATCATGACAAATCCGAAGCTCCCAAGCTAGAATCGCCTAGAACACCTCTAGTAGAGCTTCCCTCGGTCGAATAGAGCTCTTTGCTCTGTTTGGCAGACAAACCAAACATATCATGCCTTCAAAGTTGAGAATGCATCCTAAGAGCCCGTCGCGTTCAGAACGCGTCATACTGAGGGGGCACGTTCTCAATCACATTGCCACATGGCGGCTCGGTGCGCGCCACGCATCACACAAGTGGACAAAACTTCAGAAGAGGTGGCAATGATATCGTGGCGTAAGGGAAGGCTGCATTCAGAACATGTCGCCCACCACCATCGTGTTCTCAAACAAAATTAATGAGATGTTTGTGCTAAAATTTCTGGCCCACAACACCCACACAACGCACAAAAGCTCAAACCAAGGCTCAATGGCCAAACATTCACCCAAACAACACACCAAATCCATTAAACTTGAATCTAAACGACTACGACGTTACATATGCAGTCTCTGGGGAGTATCTACATACACAGGAAAATATCTCTTGAGGATTATATGCAGTCTCTGAAGAGCATCTATATACTCATGAGAGCATCCACATCATCAGGGGAGCATAAAAATGTTTGGACGCACACTAAATGCGCTTGAGTTAGACGCAATAAAAGTATTTGAGCACAATAAATGTATACATGAAGTGGTGATGGTAAGGTGGCACTCACCCATTGAATGGCAAAATCCAAATCATGATCGCGATGCAGCAAACATTTCTCATAATTATTTTCATTCCAAGACGATCGAGTAATGAAATTATTTGTTTTGGACATCATTGAGCCAAATGTGGAGAGTGTGGACTCCACCATCTTTTTTCTCCTTTTTTTTATGTAGACCAGACTCACATTTTAAAGTAAAATTATTTATCTCCTTAGTTGTTTATTTATCATCTTTAAGGCTGCAAACGAGTCGAGTCGAGCCGAGTATTATGTTGCTCAAGCTCTATTCGTTAATTTTTAATCGAGTTCGAGTCGAGCTCGAGCTTTTTCGAGTATTGAAAATAGTTGTTCAAACTTGGTTCATTTAAATACTCTCGAGTTCGAGCCCTTAACGAGTATCTTAACGAGCCCAATTGAATTTGCGAGTTATATATATATGTATTTTATATTATATGTATATATAAGTCCAATTCAATTTACAAGTAAATAATTAATTGTTTATAAGATCCAAATTTATCTTATTTCAAAGTCATACCCTAAGATCCTTCATAAGATACTTGTTTAATTATTTTAGTATAATGTTTAAAATATTTAACAACTATATTTATAATTAAAAAAATTAAATGAACTTGTTTACGAACTTAAAAGAGCCGAGTAAATATTTGCTCATACTCGACTCGTTTATGAAATGAGTTTAAATTTTGTTTGAGCTTGACTCATTTATCTTATTAAATGATCCAAATTCGAGTAACATCCGAGTCGAATTCGAGTTACTTGTCGAGTGTATTAGTTCGTTTACAGCCCTTCTTTTCATAATTTGTGTATTTACACCCTCATATTAATCTTTTACATTTTAGTATTTATAAGTATTACGTACCTTAAAAATTTCTTTAAAAATAAATAAATATTAATATTTTTATATTTATAATAAAGAATTAATATAATTTGAGTATATTAACGAGTAACTAATCGAATATTTTAACGAGCATATTAACGATCTGTTCACAATCGTATTCGAGTCGAGCATATCTCTGTTCAAGCTCGACTAATTTATGAATCGAGCTTATATTTTTGTTCAAACTCGGCTCATTTATTTAATAAACGAGTCGAGTCGAGTTTTTATCGAGCCGAGTTTCAAGCTACTTGTCGAGTGTATTGATTCATTTGCAACTCTAATCATCTTTAATGTTAAGGATGACAAAAAACCAACTAAAAGAGAAAATTAACTTTTACATATTGAAATTATTTATACTATCGACCCATTATTTGTCACCCCTAAAGGTGACAAGTAGTGATAAAATTTTCATGAGTGATAAATAACTTTCTACCTGTCCAAACATGTAACTAACATTCTCATGTGGTTAGTATCAAATATATCTTTTCGGAGGTCAAATTTGAGTTTGGTGTTTTAACTTAAAGATTGGCCTTTGGAGCTGTCCGATTGCCAAATCAAACAAGGGAAATGCTTAATGCTCGGCCATCCGGGCAAATCGCGTGCTCGGGCGGCCAGACGTGCAGCATCTCTCATCAAACAATAAGGGATGAGTCTCCCATAATGAAGTGTCACGTTAAGGGTCCGTTTTGGTTGCTTGTAAAATAAATTCAAAGATTTTTTTTTTCAAAAATTAATTTTTACAAAAAAATAAAAAACATCATTATCCATTTGGTACTCACGTAAATATTTTTTCTGAAAAGATTTTCTAATATTTGTTTACAAGAAAAATATTTATAAAAATAAATAAAAGTCTAAAACATAAAAAATATGTTTCGTATGTTAACCACTTGATCCCCTGATACTAGACGTCGAGTGCACCGGATGTCGAGCCCCGACTGCCGTGCACCAGACGTCGGGTGCGGGGAGCTGGCCTCCGGACGTCGGCGCTGGGCGCAGGACGCACAGACATCGGACGTCGAGCAGCGGACGCTAGATGTCGGACGCCGAGCTCCAGACGTCTGGCTGCTGGACGCTAGACGCTAAGCATTGGACGCTAGGTACCGAACGTTGGCGCTGGGCACAAGACGCTGACTGCCGGGCCGTGGGCCGCCAGGTGCCGAACGCACAGGCGTCAGACGTCGGGCAGGGGACGCCAGACGCTGGGCACCGAGCTCCAGACGTCTGGCCGTCAAATGCTGAACACCGGGCACCGGACACCAACGCCGGCGGTCAGTCGCCAGCTGTTAGGCACCGGGCTGCCGGACGCCAGGCACCGACCACCGAGCATCGGACGTCGATGCTAGACGCTAGGCACCGAACGCCGGGCGCTGGGCCACCGACTCCAGGCGCCGAACGCCGATCCGTCAAACGATCGAACATCGGGTGCCGGCTACTGGGCATCGGGTTGCCAGCCGCTGGCCATCGAGTTTCAAGTATTGGACATTAAGAATTATAGTGGAGATTATAATCACACTTATAAAAATCTTATATGAACGAGAAATCTAGGAAAATATTTTTTCTGAGTCTAATCAAGAATGTCAAAATTCATAATTTTAGATAAAAAAATTTCATAGATTAACTTTTTAGTCGTACCAAATAGATTATTGTATGAATTTTTCCCAAACACCTTTTTCGACGTCAGTTTTTACGTTGACTTCCTCTATTTTACATATTTTTTAAGAGCGAGTAGATTTTAACTTTCTTATCCTAATTGACGCAATACCAGTAGTGTAGGCACCAACTTGGCTGGATGATTAGAACTCTTCATAGCCCTTATTTCTAGGACATAGATCAATTAACGTAGCTAGCCCTTGAGGGCGAAGAGTATCTAGGGGGATTGACATGTATCACAATAGTGTGTTGACCATCTAAGAGAAGACATTAAGCTTAAGCTCCCAAATTAGAGTGCATTTTCTAAATAACACTTTCCAAAGTTTCTAGGGAACATATATATGCAGCAACAATATGCCATGATTAAGTTTAATCACTTGCAGGACTCAGTGCCTACCCAAGACCAATGTTAACATCATGTGGAAGAAAAAGAAATGTGAATTACTGGTATTAAAAAAAAACAAAGAATTGTGAGCAGGATTTCTTATTAGTAGCAAGATTAAGGGTTAAGACCACTGGCTCTACATCCCATGTTGCCCACTGCCTTCCAAAACTACCCATTTTCTTGTGCATGTGTAAATATGTACAGTAATCATATGCAACTTGATTGACCTTAGTCTTCTACCATTTGCCATTCTCTGTCCTATCAGATTGCCTATGTAATCCTCAAGACCCATCAAACCCCAAAACCCCCCCAACAGATGACCCTCCAAGATGGTGGATCACACTCTAGAAATCCTACCTTGCTCACTTCACCTCCACTTGGGCAAACCCTAATTAGCATTAAACAATTAACCATGATTCCTCCACAGCTGCAGTACCCCCCAACCCTAAGTTACCTAACTTAAATCAAAGACCTAACCAGTCATCTGGAACTCTGCCATTGCATTATATTATGGGGGGCCAATATATTACGCCTGCAAGATGCATCACACGTGGTCCTCATTAATTTAGTCACCAATTCCCAAGTTAATTAAGATTGGGGGGTGGGGGGGGGGGTCATGTTTGCTATGCTCCTCCATGCCTGAGGCCAGTTGGTGTCTGCATGAAGCAAACAGAGTATGCAATATAGATATCAGAGCCCCATTTTCCAACATAAAAAGTGCTTTAAAAAAATGGTGCCAACCACTCTTATAATCAGGAGTCAAGTTTGGGGGGTGGCTCTTGAGAGAATAGAAAAGTGAACTGCAGCACCTAATCGGATAGCTAAGCTGTCAATCAGATTGGGGGAGATTTGAAACTGTTCTAGGGATAGTGTATTGTCAGCAGCCAACCTTATTGTGCCCCCCCTATGATTCTATTGTTTGGAATAAGATTCTTAGGGCATATATTTGTGTTTGGTTTATGGGGAAACGTCACAATCTCTTCTTTACAACAATGTTGAACAAGTCATTTAAAGCTGTAACATCACATCTTTTCCTATTAGTCGAATGCACTAGGAAAGATTCACACTCTTACCTTTAGCTTGGAGAGACAAAGTTATCCAGCTAGGCAAGGTTGTTTCTATATGGGTTTTACTCAGGAGAACATATGATGTTTGATAATTAAAAATATATTTGGTATTTAAATAGATCGGAGATAGAGTGAAGATATATTCTCACTCTATTCTCGATCTATCCAAATACCAAACATGCCCATTCTCTAGTGTCATGACATCACTATGATTTGCAATTTGGCAAATGACAAACATTCAGTCAGAGAAAAGTTCGTACTTACCTTGAATATTTTCTATCTGTAAAATAAATAGGAAATTTTTAACTGTCACATCTCATTGGTCAAATGTTGAACTCCACAGGCAAAAAACTCAACACCTCACCAATAAGATGCAATAGTTGAGGAAAGACTTTCTTCAAGGTAAAAATAATAGAAAATTAATTAGAAGTCTCTGATTGTAATAGGGAGGTTATTACTTTAACATAATTTAACGTGTATTGTAATAAGAGATAATATTTATTATAATGAATTACAGCTCTGTCATAGACTAGAAAATAAATCAAATATCTATTAAAATTTTTTAATTAATTTACCCTAAAAACAATAGTGTGAAAGAGCAAAAATTTCTCTCGGCGTAAGAATTCCACTTAATGAAAATTATAGTAGCAGATCACTTTCGAACCCACTCTTTGTATCTATTCACTAAGTCACCGTGTCAAAAAATTACAAATAAAAAATTCTTTTTTAAAAAATTACACTGTGATCAAGTAGAATACCAGATTTTTATTGTTTTAAATCAAAATTATAAGTAGTTTTTAAGTCTGTCACAAAAAGAGAAATTATAGGATTCAACTCTTACCGTGGCAAGAAGGTGCTAACCGAAGCAAGGGGCACGTGGTGTCAAATCTCGGAGACAGCTCATTGGCCCCCTCCTCCCAAAAAGTCCACGTAATTCCACATATTTACTGCCATGCCACCGTCCCGACACCTCTCGTCAAATGACGGGGGCGAGTTAAAAAAAAAAGGTGGAGTAAAAAGAAAGCTGGGGATGGCACGTGGTGCTTGTATTACGAAGCCTTCTTTCGGTGCAAAGGCCTCGCCCGCGTAGGCTGAGACAAAACGACGGCTCTGATTGGTGGTCCTTCCTTCTCCTACTCTGATCACGATCGCTGAAACTGTGGTCTCCTTCGGCCAAAAGAGACCCTGAGCACAAGAAAGAGGGGGGAAGGACGAGGAAACCAAAAACAAAAGACACACCCCGGCCTTTTTGCAATTTAAAAGTTTTGCCGAAATTGACATTTATTACGTCACATCCGAGGAGGCAGAAACCTCATCTTCCAATGATTTGATTCCCTCGCCGATCCGACTGAGCAGTCAAAAGCGGGGGGAAGAAAAAAAAATCCAACGCTGCTCTGCTCTGCGGCCTCTCCAGACGGCAATGATCGCTGCCGGTGCGGTGGCACAACCGTTATTGCGGGCAAAAGCCAGGGGCAGGAAGGGGAAATCCTGGTGGCGTACGGACGAACCCCCCCCCCCCCCGCGATGCTCTCCCCTCGGAGAGCTGTCGTGTCGACGAGACTGTAATAAAAAAAAGTAAAAAAATTAAAATAAAAAGAACCCGCTCGGCAATTAATGCGGCTCTTTCCTTTTTGTTTTGACCTTTTTCACTTGTTTATTTTTACCCACAGGGCAATTACCGCCCTCGGGTAAGGGGGGGCGGAACCAGTTGCCGACCTGATCGGGGAGTTCCCGTCACCGCCCCATCCCGTACACGTGGGCCGCCCACCCCCTCCCCTTGTCCGTGCGAAGCTGCCGGTTCACCCCAGCGGTGGGAAGTAATCGCCGACGCGGAACGTGAGCTGCTTCAAGTTTTGGTGTATTTTTGTGAATATACCCTTGTTAATATTGTAAGTGCCCTTCTACTTACGACTCCTTTTTCCTTAGGAGGTAAGTTGAAACCTTAGGAAATGTAAGGGTGAACTTATGGTTGGTTATACAGTGCAGATTAATTATATTATATTTTTATGATACAATACGATCTATATCAATAAATCAATTGAAAATGTCAAATTGACAGATCAAATTTTATTTTTATTTAAATTAAATAGATCATGAGATTTAGATATTATTTTAATAGAAATAGTCGACCGATAAACAAAATCAATAGATCGATTTTAAATTTTGATATGTTAAAATATCTAGAGATGTTATTAGAAGAATCAATCGATCAAAAAGAAAGAAAAAAATCAGTCGATGAATTTACTGTATCATTTTTACTGTGAAAATGATCACAAATAATTAAGTACAATACCATAGGGCTGTACCACTGTACGACAAATTCTAGATGAAGTTATTGATTATATACATGTAGATGAGATGGCAATTAAGTTTTTATTGAGGCTACACAATCGCCCACCGTGTGGGGGTGTCAGAAGGAGCCGTAGAGAAAAAGTAAAATTAATTATTAAATATATATATAACAGTAAAATAAAAAACTCTCTTTTTTCTTCCCATTAAAGAATATACAAGAAAATATGAATTTTTCTCAAAATTTCAAATAATTAACAATGTAATGATCTGAGTTCTTAGGTCCACGCACGCACACACGCACACAACGAACTCAAACTTTAATCGTCGTGTGTTTTTATCTATCGATATGCACAGAGGACGCTTACGAGCGCGCGCGCGCACACACATGCCCACCCCACCCTCCCGAGCTTTTTTAAAGGAGAAGAGAGAGGAAGAAGGGGGAAAGTAGGTGGTGGCTGCGAGCACTGCCCCCCCCCCCCCCCGTCCCTATGCTCTTCCTCTTCCAGATCTCTCCGGCGCAGTCCGCCCCGCCCTTCTTTGCTTCTTCCACCCGATTCCCACCGCCCGCCGCCGCCCTCCGCCCTCTTCATCTCGCTCCCTTCTTTGCGGGTGCAAGCTCGAAGGGCAGTGGCGTCACTGCCGCCGCTTCGAAGTTGCCGATTACGGAGGTTCCAGAGCTCTCTTCCCTCCTCCTTTTTGTTCGTTTTCCCGGGGGCGTGTGTGAAGGGTTTGATTTTGGTGGCGGATCCGACGTTGGGGGAGGTGTCGGTGAGTGGGGAGTAGAAGGTGCGGATTTGGGGCTTCTTTGGAAGGTCTGTTCCGCTGGTGCTTGCCGATCGTGTTAGAGGCGAGATCTGGAGGGAGGGGACGATTGGGTTAGGTCTTGGATTGCCGTGTTGGTGTTGTCTCAAGTTCAGGGTGTGAAATAATCAGGATTTCTGTGATCCTGCAGCCTGGATCTTTCGTGGTAGGCGCATTGCGGATAGTGTCTTTGTTCCGAACTTGAGGGGATCTGCAGGGTTTAATGGCTGCTGAGGGATGATCGATCGCTCGGAAGTGTGCTCATTTTTAGACCAACAGTTGCTGTGTTTGTAGGCGGGTGTCTGGGGTTTGGATGGGAGCGATGATTTCTATGAAGAACGAGGGATAATAGTGCTCCGCCTTGGAGAGGACAGATCCTTGCGGAGGACGTTTATGGCTGCGAAGAGGAAGAAGGAGATGACGGAGGAGGCGAGATCCCCCGAGGGCCGTCTGTCCCCCTTCCCTGACGAAGTCCTGGAGCACGTCCTGGCGTTCGTGAAGTCCCACAAGGACCGGAGCGCCGTCTCCCTCGTCTGCAAGGAGTGGTTCAACGCGGAGCGGTGGAGCCGCATCCGCGTCTTCATCGGTAACTGCTACTCCGTCTCCCCCGAGATCCTGGTTCGCAGGTTCCCCAACATCCGCAGCGTCACACTGAAGGGGAAACCCCGGTTCTCTGATTTCAACCTCGTCCCGGCGAATTGGGGCGCCGACATCCATGCCTGGCTGGTGACTTTCGCGTCCACCTACCCGTTCCTGGAGGAGCTCCGCCTGAAGAGGATGACAATCACCGACGAGAGCTTGGATTTCCTGGCGCGGTCGTTCCCTGGTTTCAAAGCCCTCTCCCTTGTCAGCTGCGATGGCTTCAGCACCAACGGCCTCGCTTCCATCGCGAGTTCTTGCAGGTCTGTTCACCGTCTTTCTCTTTTATCTTCTTGAGAACACTTCACTCCTCGATTATGTCACTTCCAACTTGCCTAAATGGAATTCCTTCTATCTTGTTCTACTAGATTCTTTTCTGAGTTATCACGTGTTCTATTCTATTCTGATGAGAATTAAGATAAATCTGTGTCCACAAGACTGAACCTTGCTAGTTCTCAATCAAACCCACCTTGGGTCTTGCTTGTCCCAGTGGTCTGTGCTAGAAAATATACAAGAATGTATTGTTTTCGTTTTATTTTTATTCGTTCCAGCTGTTGCCTTCTTGGAGTCATGACAAAGTATGAAACTTAAACTGAATATTGCAGCTTTCGTGGCTTTCATTGATTCTTTCTTTTTTTTATTGGTGATCCTCGTTGACATAGTTTATTGCATCTGGAAGATTACTTTAATCATATTGGTGCTTCCAAGTGGTCAAATAATCCATTAACCAGCTTACAGCTCCTGGATGCTTTTACAAGAACTGGCCTGACGGGGTTATGTGATTCTTTTTTCGTTTTTTTGCCAACTGTCAATCAACACTGGTTTCGTTCATTCATTTTCTAGCAAGCTACAGGGTAATAATTAACAGTAATGGTCATTGTCTAGCAAGCTATAGGGTCATAATCAACGTAGCTGTCTCCGGATTCTATGTTTTGTAGACATCCATATTTTTGTCCGTTGGTTAAGATTGTTATTCATTTTAGGAGGCATTGGATGTCAGTTTATTTAAGCTTGTTAGTGATACGTAGTTTCCAAGTACTTGTTTTTTATGGCCTAAATCTTGTTCTGGACCTCATATTAGTTTTGAAAGAAGAGGTACCCTTTCTTCCTCCAGGGCCAGCTTTCGTTGTTATCTTGTTTAGTTGCAATGTTCTTCCAATGGGCTTTTGTAAATGGCTTGTACTCTTGTTTCGTTTCAGAAACTTGGCTGAACTGGATATACAAGAGAATGGGATTGAAGATCTTGGGGGAAGCTGGCTAAGTTGCTTCCCTGAGCATTTCAATTCTTTGGAAGTGTTAAACTTTGCAAATTTGACCACTGAAGTAAGTTTCGATGCCCTAGAGAGGCTAGTAGCCAGGTGCAAGTCACTAAGAGTTCTAAAGGTGAATAAGAATGTTACACTGGAGCAATTACAGAAGCTTCTTGTGAGAGCTCCTAAATTGACAGAGCTTGGTACTGGGTCCTTCTCACAAGAGCTTGCACCTAGACTATATGCGGAAGTTGAAAATGCTTTCAGCAACTGCAGGGATTTGCATACCCTTTCAGGATTGTGGGAAGTTTCTTCCTTGTATCTTCCAGCAATATATCCCGCCTGTGTGAGTCTCACGTTCCTGAATTTGAGTTATGCTGTCCTGCAAAGTACAGATCTGGCAAAGCTCCTGCCAAACTGTCCTCTTCTTCGCCGTTTGTGGGTAAGAACTAAGAGTTCCTAAGTCATTTATTTGCCTTGTTTATAGTCTGTTCAATCCCCTTTTTTGATGTAATATAAAGGTTTTCATAACACTGAGTATCATGGTACATGTGGCCATGATTCATCCTGCAGTCCATCAAGATATCTGTAGTGGCACACTGGCATTCAAGGTTGACTTAAATTCTTATTTGACTGCATTTTGAGCAGTTGACTGTATATGCAACTATTTTAGGATGTGATGGGAATTATATGCTCCTACTCACATGTGCTCCTCAATTTTCTGTTTCAAAGCTAAGCAATGATTAGTTCTGACTATTTTCACTTCTCAAGTGTATATCACTGCATGGCATCCAAGCAGCAAATTTTGATCGTTCTTTGCATTTTCCATGGATGAGGCTACATTTTATGGTTTCCTTTTTAGGATTCCTTTCTAGTGTCTTTTCTTTTCATTGACTCCATCTCAACACCATGGCAATTCTGGTTTGTCATTTGTTCTATGAAGAAGGGTTGGGCCACCTAACTTTATGGAAAAGTGGAGTTACTATTGGTGACCCACCAGATATTTCAGTGTCTAAACTATTGTGGGATTTGGGGCCCAACTTATGTGCTGTGTGTGCCACACTAGTTTTATTTCTTCTCCTAGTTTCAAAGAATTATTTCATATTCATCTCTTGGACTCTCAATGAACTATGACCTGAATGGATAGATGTACTTATCTTGCTGAGTCAGTATCCATAATTGTCTAGTAAATGCTCATGGAAGACCACTGGAGTTTTATAAATTTAAGACTTACTGAACAAAATTATAATTCACCATTATTCTAAACAACCTGGTAACTATACATGCATCATTCCAATATTCTTATGGGCATAGAATATGCTTTTTATTCAACCAGGTCCTGGATACTGTGGAAGATAAAGGGTTAGAAGCTGTGGGCTCTAGCTGTCGCCTTCTTGAAGAACTACGGGTGTTTCCTGCAGACCCATTTGATCAGGAAGTTGTCCTAGATGAAGTAGGTGGAGTCACAGAATCTGGTTTCATTGCCGTCTCTGAAGGCTGTCACAACCTTCGTTATGTGTTATACTTCTGCCGCCAGATGACAAATGCTGCTGTAGCAACTGTTGTTCGTAACTGTCCTAATTTCACCCACTTTCGGCTTTGCATCATGAGTCCCCACCAAGCTGACTATGTCACTGACGATCCTATGGATGAAGCATTTGGTTCAGTTGTGAAGACCTGCACCAAACTCCAAAGACTTGCTGTTTCTGGTCTTCTAACTGACAAGACCTTTGCATATATTGGCACATATGCAAAGAACCTGGAGACTCTGTCTGTGGCCTTTGCAGGGAGCAGCGATCGGGGCATGCAATATGTGTTGGAGGGTTGCCCAAAGTTGCGGAAACTTGAAATAAGGGACTGTCCATTTGGAAACGCAGCATTACTTGCAGGATTAGAAAGATACGAGTCCATGAGGTCACTCTGGATGTCAGCTTGTAGGGTAACAATGAATGCATGCAGATTACTGGCCAGGGAGATGCCAAGGTTGAATGTTGAAGTGATCAAGGAGGATGAGAGTGATGATACAAATGCTGAAAAAGTATATGTTTACCGATCCGTTGCTGGACCAAGGAGAGATGCTCCACCATTTGTTCTCACCCTTTGATGCCTGAGAAATGCCTGGTATTCTCCTTTTCTTTTTTCTTTTTTTTTCAAACAACTCTTATCTGAAATGGATTTAGTTCTATTTTCTGTGGGATTAACCGTGTATTGATCGAGTGAAATTGATTAGATATTATCAAAATGCCATCAGGATTCAAATGATCAGAAGTTATTAAGCCATTTTGATATGCTGTTCTCTGGATAAGATGCAACTGATCTTGGCTTCTGATGACCCTCATCTGCCTTCTTTTACCAATCGAAATTCATTTAGGAAATTAAGCATATGTGCATCATGTCTCCCCAACACTGCATGACATCATGTATCCATGTGAAAATTTACCCTCATCTTTTTTGCTTTAATCACTCAGTACAGAAACACTGCATGCTTGTGTCCTAGGGAAATTTGGTGCATTGCACATTTATCTATGTGACCAAAGTGAAAGACTCATATGAAAGGATTTATGTATCTTCTCATGCCGTTGCTAGCTATATCATAAGACAATAGGGATGACGTGATGTTCACACAAAGGCTTTTGTCACTTTAATCATGCAGTAGAATGACTGGCAGATGAGAGTATCTTGCGATACATGCTTTAGCCACATAGAAAGCTTCTCTCAAGGGTTCATTTTGAAGGGGATTGTCTCATCTTTACCCCATTCCCTGACGTCCTGTCTCTATGTCCATCACTAGGGCTGCAACCGGGTCGAGTTCGGAACTGGAAACACAGATTCCGATTTCGATAACCGAAATATATTTCCGATTCCGATAAAGTCAGAATGGTTAATTCCGATTTCGTTCCAATTCCGATAACATTACCGGAACCGAAATTTCAATAACCAAGGTGCTTACCATGGTTTTGCCTTTTGAGTTTATGGATATTTAATCGGAATAACCGATACCGATTATTTTTCAATTCCGATTTCGATTCCGATAGTTTATCGGAATATCCGATACTGATTTCGATAATCTATCGGTATCATTTTTCAATTCCGAAACCAATAATTTTTATAGGGATCAGGTCGAAATATCGGATTCCGTTTGCAGCTCTATCCATCATCTTGTGTACTGCCTCCGCTAATTTCTTACTCGGGAACCACACTTGCTGCCTCATATTATTAGCAACATCCGTTCTAGCACCAAATTGTTAAGAGTTTGGTGTATTCCTCATTTCCTGGCAGGTTTTGCAGGGAGGATAATTATCAAGAAAGGAAGAACAGTTGACTGCAAAACATGGATGTTTTTTCTTACATTATCAGTCTCTTATTTACATAGAGAACTCAGCAAAGAGCAGGAAGGAAGAAAGGGAACACGGTAATCCATGCATCTAGTCCACGCAACTTACTGCGTGAGTCCAGTCTCTGTTCCTGCTGCTCCCTTAAACAACAAAATTGCATGTCTGCCGGGCAGAGGTTGTAACAGCCACAAATATGCATCACCAGAGGGGCCAGAATCGTTCCTGCATACAATTGCTAACTGCCTCTCAGATTTCTGCATCAAATAAAACCCCCAAGGATATTCTACTCTGGTCTATATTTTTTGTTTCCTGCGGGTGTCTGCTGTGATGTGGTAACTATCCTGCTGGCATTTGATCTGGATACAAGGGAGATGCCGGAGTTGATTGCTGCAAATGTGAGGCTACAAGCATTTGGACTCCCATTGCTGCCAACTCAAAACCGTCTCCCCAACCAATCCACAGGGATGTGCCTCGAGCAAGCTGGATTGCGAGGCCATTCATATCTACTCGGAATTCTCAGCAGAAGGCATGAAGGGAGATGTCATTCCATGGTGTTCCCACATCTGGTCCTGCTAACCAGAGCACTGGTGCTGAACCCTTCTCCCCACCCTTAACACGGTTGTCCGTCCTTGTATCATCTCCGCACCTCCATGTAGGAAGAAAAGAAGAAAGTGATATAGTGTCTGAAAGGCTGTAGCAGCGCCATCCGCCCGCGCCCCCCCTCACCCAGGGGAAAAGTTTGGATCATTTGTGGAGCAGGCAAAGGTTTGTTTGAACAAGGAACTGCCTTTTGCTGATTCTGTTCTATTTGGCTTTTAAACAACTTGTGCTGTGCTGTGCTGTGCTGTGTTGTTATCCAGGGAAAGCTAATGTTGGGTGCTCTCAATAGCAAAACATGAACTGCTGATTGTGGATGCTTTATTATGGAGGTGGAAATTGTCACTTACCTGTTGGTGGCCGTGGGGTGTCAGTCTGTTGGGATCAATCTACGTTGTCTCGTGCCTGCTGGGGAAGTGGAACTCCCATATTATGAAAAATATTGTTGCATTTGCTAATTGCACTTTTGAGTGCATTTTTGGCCTTTCCATGGGCCATTGCATTTATGGTGCATTGTGTCCATCTAATAAAAGTTCAAAAATCTAATTGTCTAGGTGCAATAAATATTTTTCTATTAAGAGTTATTAGCTTCAAGAAGTCGAAATCCCTTTTACCTTGGGGGGTCTGTATCCGCCATCCGGAGAATGTGGGTGGGCTTTTGAAGTCTCACACGCCGCATGGTGGGGGTGGGGGAAGCGAACGCCAATGCCTACTATGGTGTTGGAGATTTTCTTTGGACTGGGCCATTATCTTATCTGGTATGCGTACGTTTACTTTTTCTGTCGTTCGCACGGGTGGTGCAGTGCAGGTCGTCGTCTTAAAAACTTGGCCCATCCGTCTGTGTCAACTGTCAACAAAAAGTTCCCCGAGTCCTGGCATCTGCGCAGGAGATTCGGATGTAGTGGGGGTAGAGGAGATGGAAAAGAAGCTCCACCTTTTTGCTGTTGGCATAGTGGGTGGAATGGGTTGGGGTTTCTTGGTGGGTGTTTCTTTAGTAGATTGCACGATTGATTCATTTGGGGGGTGCTCTAAGTGCGTGGTGTTTTGAAATGACTATTTGATGTGACAGTCCTTGATCGTACTCGATATGACAATCTTTCATCTAGTTTTCTGTTTAATGCTATTTTGGATTCAACATTTAAAATCTAAAAGATTTTAAGTTTTATTTGATTACAGTGCCTTAAGCACGCCAAATAGCACTTGACATGGAATGTTCTACACAAATCGAAAAAACAGCCCCACGTAATTAGTACATAGATGCTCTTCTATGGGTATAGATGGCTCTTGCGTGGAAAATCAGTAGAATTGTTACAAAAACAAAGTTCATAGGGTAGCATGGTTGAGGAAAAAGAAAGTTATAAAAAAAGAGAAGAAAGGAGGCGGCAACCAATTGTGTGATCAAAAACAAATATCTCTGTTGCCCTCCTACGATGCTTAAAATATGTAATTTCAAGATTGCAACTTGCAAGCCACGTCCATCAGGGGTCATATGTAGTTGCTTGCCGTGGAACGCATATAAGAAAATGAGAAATGCTTTAAAAGTATTCGAGTCATGTGAGAATATGGAGATTTGACGAGTACCCACCACCTCGTATGAACAATAAGTCAAAGCACATTGTCAATCATGATATTCCATAACTTGGGCATGTAATTAATAAAGCGAAGAGCGTTTAAAGTTGGAGAGAGATGGAAGATTAATACTGAATCATGGGCTGGATGGACACGCCATACCTTGGTTCAGGAGGGTCCCTCTTTAATACTACTGTTCATTAGAATAGTTTATCTTCAATGCACTGGAATCTTTGTAATGGATGAGGGAGAATGGAACTGATCAGTGCTGACTCGTAGAACAAACTAATTAAGATGGTGGGTATACATGTTGCATCGATGTCTTACTTGCTTGCAAGGAATCTAAGAGCTACCCCCTTTTAATTATGTTAAGGTCAGTTTGGATATGACCTCGCTAACTGAAAAATATAGCAAAGATTTGAGGCCGCCTCGTTTGAAGTAGAACACTGCGTGGCATTCCAGCTGAACTGTCCTCCCAATCTCCCATGAAGGATCGAGGCACCCCCTCTGTCATCCACAGCGGTCTAGAGAGAGACGGCACACACTCGACTTCCACGCCAAGGAACTACTTACTAGTTACTACTCTCTGGTCGGGCTCCTGTCCAACATGGCTTTCCTTCTTCCTCACTCCATGACCCAACCAAACATACCGTTCAGTACTGATCCATCAATGCCCTCTACATGAAGTTCCTACTGGGGAAACTTAAACAAGCCGCACTGGGCCACTGGCAATAGATACTAAAAGGAAAACCAAAAAAAAAAACCCACCAACTAGCTGATAAAGTCACCATGGCCCGTCCGTCAACACGTATCAACTCTGCATGATACCTCGTACACAGTTGTGGGGGAGACGCAGTGGAAATTTCATCCAGTGATATCACTTTATTAATCCAATGAAATCACTCTTTTTAAAAAAAATCTTACCAAATCAATTTAATGAAAAAAATTAAACTCCCTCATTAATTTTAAAAATCCAATGGGGTCTTAAGACCCCACAGGGTATGCTCTGGATCCGCCACTGGGGAGACACACACATGCACAAGGATTAAGATCGGGGATGATCACACTTACTGCAGCCATATATGCTGCTCAAACCCTTCACAGCCAAGAAATTAAGTTCAGCAAGTTTAGAGATAACTAGGAGCCAGTATATATCCTCCTATTCTCTCCACCCTCTTCCTCTACAATCGTTAGGTGGTCATCGCTGGTGGTGAGCTCCTCTGACAGTGGAGTACATAGCGAGCTATATATCCGTGTGCAAGGAGACGAGCGCTCTGGAGCTAGTGCCAAGGCAACTGGTGAAGTCTCCATCAGATGGCTAGAGACAATGGAAGCCGCGATCTGTTCAGTACCCCAACTTGCAAGATTCCGGGACCGGCAACCGCGAACATGTGGAGATGTGTATATGTACTCTACAGAAGATAAATGTGATAGCTAGCTAGAAGCATAGGAACGCGGGGAAGAGAGAGTTGCAGATCACCTAAAGGGAGGTAGGTTTGTTCTGTAGCAACAGAGGATAATCTTTCTTATTGGGAAAACCTCCAAATGATTCCCGGAACCAGGTTTTAGTGCGTGGTGTCTCTCTCCAGGTTTTGGTAGAAACTTAAGCAACGCCAGTGTAATACCACTGTTCATGTGCACGCCTTCCACGGCCACCACACATCCACCTGCAGCTAATTAGCTGTTCCTAACTGTGTTTTCTCTCCATGGGGAGCTTTATATTGTTCTCTCTTGTTTGCTATATCGAGCCTGGCCATGCCTTTGCCATCATGCTTCCCTTGTCGTTGTTGCTTGACACGGGCGCCCGTTAAAGTTGCCTTCTCCTGTTGGACGTGTGGAAGCTTCAGACCAAGCTCCCCCATATGCCGTAATATATATAATGGCCACAGTCGGTTACCTTAGCTAGGCTTCTTCTAAAGAGAGGGTTGGGGGGTGGCACATGGAGGGCAAGACCAACTCATGAATTTGCCCAACCTCTAAAGCTAGAGATGCCATGCTCTATGGCAACATGCATAGTACTCCCTGTGGTCCATGCATGGCTCCACTGCTATCGATCTCCTGTTT
Source organism: Colocasia esculenta (assembly GCA_014218235.1). Classification (NCBI taxonomy): domain Eukaryota; kingdom Viridiplantae; phylum Streptophyta; class Magnoliopsida; order Alismatales; family Araceae; genus Colocasia; species Colocasia esculenta. Next base: position 1,361,638 of record CM024760.1, on the reverse strand, counting down.
GACACAGGCGGGCGTTTCTCCTATCTACGTGTTTATATCCTCGCCTTGCCAGTCTTTGCTTTTGTCCTTCGCTTTGTCGTCCTACCGGGGCCACCTGGAAGAGCAGAGATTCCTTGATTCTATCGTTGGATCGATGTGTGAGACTTGCAGCTTCTTCTCCTTTTGAGATAACAGGCTCTTTCTTTTGATACAGTTTTTACGTGGAAAGCTACTGTCTGCTTCTACCAGAAATATTAGGTAAAAAGTTGGAGCTAGTATTCAGTCTGGATGGATCATACAGCAAGAGCTGCTAATCTCCATTATGAACCCAGTAATTACACCTAAAACAAGAACCTTTGATTTAAAATAAAGTAAGAATACTTATATATATATATATATATATAACTTAAATCCATTTTGGATTCTTTGTTTCTTCAAAGTGTCATCTATATATGTTCTTAGACGAATAGGAAATATATAATGATGCATGGTTTAGCTCTTGGGTCTTATTGCCGTTAGAGAATAATCCATTTAAGTTCGAGTTAGAAGATGTTTTTTTTAATTTTTAACCCCTGGAATCTTTTAATAGATATATAAAACAGTACCCCATTACAATCTTGTCATGTTATGTAAAATTCCTAGACCAATTTTTTTTTTAAAAGGCCAAAAGAGGCCGAAGTATTTTATTAATAAGAAGAAGATAGT
>CM024760.1:1275280-1360854 GCA_014218235.1 Colocasia esculenta | reverse complement strand
TAGAATAAATTCTGAGATCCGATCCTTGATGGCTGCTCTTTGTCTATAGAGTTTTTTCATTTATTGTGCTTTCGTGGTTTTGCCTTTCGTTTGGTCCCTTTACATGAGGGACGGTCTCCACTTTTTGAACTGTAAGAACTGATTTTTACTAATGAAATTTATGTCTCAACTTACTCTATATATATATATATATATATATATATATATATATATATATATATATACCGCATGGGGCGGTGAGAGCAACATGCCACTTGACTCCTCATCACATACTTTGCAGTCCCATGCAAGGAAATTTAGCACCACTTTGATAATGGGTTAACTCAGAGTGAACTTTACTTAATTTAAAGTTAACTCAAAAAATATTTTGGAAATGTTACAAAGTTAACTCAAGTGGGTTAGGATAAAGGTGGATTAAAAGTGAGTTAACCCACCATCTTCTAACCCACCTCTAGAGGTGGACTAGAGTTAACTCAAGTGAGTTAACCACCTTTTTCCTCTCACATCACAAGTATTAAATACTACTTTTTCTTTTCCTAAGATTAGTTAACTCACTTTTTCTTACCAAAGTGCATTTGAGAAAAATAAATTAACTCACTATAGTCTTAAAGTTAACTCTATTATTACCAAAGCAAAAGGTGAATTAGCCATGTGTATTTTGTTCATAGGTTAGAGTTATCTTAACTCCAACCATTACCAAAGTTAAGATGCAAAAGCAAGGTTGATCAAGGTTGGGCAACGAAATTAATGTTGTCATGTATTATTAATGTATATAACAGTTTCTTTACATAGTTGGAGAACAGTACTTTTGGCCCGCAGAATATACACCAAGGCACAAGAAGCTTGTGTCCACTGACAACGTACACCCATTTGTTTGCTACCATGCTAACACCCCCCACACCTCGATCCTCCCTCTCCAGAGGCCATTGCTTCTCATCTCTTTTTTGGACGGTAAGGCGGCAATAGTATTTCACTTAAAAGTAGAACAGGGAGTACACATGAGGTAGACTTCTGCCAGAGGAAACTGCACAATACAACAGAGAAAATCCAAGAAACAAGCTACTCAAAGGACCGAAGGTCCATACATCATGGGGCAAGAGCCCAACTCACCCAGAGACAAGGAAGACAACCGAACATCGGAGAACCGTCGATTGTCGCAGGCTACCGGCCACCCCGAAGGACACAGGTTGGGGATGCAAATGCACAGGGGTACACACTTATGCTAACAGGGGAAGCATGCACACGAGGCCGGGAGGCACACAAAGCTGCCGAGCACAGACACCGAGGGGCTACGGCGAAGGGACAGCAGGGTTGAGCAGGCCCGCAGCAGATCTTGGCTCTGCGGGGGGGGAGCTCGCCTGAGCCGGAGCAGGATAAAGTGTGAGAAGCTTCTACAAACCGCATACATAGGAGCTTGGGCTCGAGATCGCCATTGGTAGCGCCGAAACGAAAGGGCAGAATGGAAGAGACAAAGCCCAAACCCGTTGGAAACAACAAGGCTTCTCCAGGAACCTATACAAACACAAACCATGTCTAGATAGACGCCGATGCCGAAACGTCGAACTCCCGTCGAACATCTGTCGGCCGACCGGGAACAGAACCTCTCTAATGATAAGGGGAACCCTTATCGGAGGAGAACCAAAACTCTCCAACGGAGAGACAAAACCAACCCCATCAAGGGGAAGAACATCACAGTCACACGATCGTCGGAGGCGGAGAAGATCCTCTGTTGGGGATGGAAGGGGGGCACACCAGTCGGAGACGGAGATAAGGACGGAGGGAGGAGGGGGCTAAAGCCTCCTCCTCTCCGGATGAAGCCGACAGTGCGAGGAAACCTGAGATGATTTATTGAGCTGACGACGGTGGCGAAGAAGAGGCCCTCCACGGAGACGAGACCACTGCAATGGCGACGGGGTGGAGGGAGGACTCCACCCGAGAAAAAACGGCCGTGGAGCCGGAAGCGAAGACGGAGACGTCGAAGACAGGGGGGAGGAGCCCCCTCCCCAATGGAGAGACGAAAGAAACGGGGCAAGCCCCAAAAAAATCTCAGAGCTTCTCTCTCTAGAAAAGTTTAGAGAGAGAAATTATTTCTCCTTTCATCACTCGCTCTTCGACCTTTTTTTATCTTCCCACAGAGGTAGAAGAAAATGCTTGCCTGTTGACACTTGACACCCCCGTGGGACCCACAACATCCCATCCACATCACCATCTGACCTTGCCACACTAAAACGAGCAATGCCGGGCGCGGCCCCCATTGGGCAGGCATTGATTTGCCAGAGCACTCGGACATTAAATATTTCCTCACAAAAACACAACTCCCACCTTCCCAAAGCCAAAAACCCATATAGAATCGATACCCATTCAGTACTCGTTCTCATATTATAGTAGTTACATGTATAGATATAGACTTAAAATTTTATTTAATAGAATCACTAATAGTGCACTTATAAATTTATATTCCTAATTCAATGAAGTTATTAATGGTAAATTTTATTTTTTTTAATAAAATTTTTACAATTTAGTGGGGTCACATGACCTTATTGAACATACTCTAAATCCATCCATGGCTACATGAAATATTTCATTGGTTCTCATCACATAGATCATATGGCCATCATACGAGAATAGATATATACGAATAAGTATCTATACCATGCGGATAATAAATCGTTCTCAAATTGGATAGATTTTTTTTATTTTCTTCCTTTAATATAAAAGTTCTTTTTAAATTTAATTAGCAACGTAATGAAAGTTATAGAAATAATGATATAGATTATGTTAAAATTTTATGTCATTTAATTATAATTTATCCATGAAATGTCTTTCCTTGAGTTGTTATTATTATTGGATAAATCACCTGTGCACCTATCAACCCAAGAGTGATCACACCCTCCCCAATTAGCCCTTGTGGGGGTGCCTGTTTTATTTTTTCTGTTTTTCTAAGGAGGCCCACTGCAACAGCAGGGTTGGGAAGGAGATCACATGGGGGTCAGTGGCCATACCCACCTCCCTTTTCCCTCCCCTTGCATTATTTATTACTAGCAACACAGCATGCATGGTTTCACCTTATTTTATTACATGCATTTGGACCCATTAAATGACATATCACCTACACATAATACTATACTACATGATGAGATGGAGGGTTTTGCGATTAACCCCCTCTTCAATTCTTTAATTGAACTTGGGGCTTCATCATTGGTCCAAAAGATCACACACACAAAAATTCTATACTACTATACATATATATGTGACGTGGAGAAGCATTATAATAAAAAAAAAAGTTATTACCCGTACTGGGGTGGACAGTAGTAGACGAACTATACTATTTGCTCTAAATATATAGGGGTAGGGCCTCCGGGCATTGTATTAATTATAAATCTCACCCACTTATATCTAAAGAGAAAGGCTTATTGCACTTTCACACTGCACTTTAAGTGTAATGTAACTAGGCAACAAATCTATGTGACATCTAACAATTAGATTGTCATTTTATCACTCTTCATGTGAGGGGTGCCACATGGGTTATTGTCTAGTTACATTTTTTTTTGTAAGTAAGCGATGCAAGATTAAATTAATGAAAAATAATTTACAACATAAAATTCATACATCCACATGGTAGACATATGAACCCGATGGAAGAGATATCAAAGAGGCTCGTAAAAGTAATACATCAACACTAAATAAATCTAGAGCACTATAGAAAAGTTCCTGACAATTCTTCTTGATCGTCTCAAGTTATTGCCATGAAGATGTTTCCCTTGCATGCAATGCCTGATGTCCGCAAGAATCTGGAGAAGCAGCTGTGTCCTATACTTGTCTCAAGACATTCAAAAATTCTTTTGCATCTTTCCTTCCATATCCACCATCTAGCAGTCCGAAGACTATTGAATGCAATCATGGAGGCTACTCCTTTATGAAAACTGGTGACAATAGCAGTCACCTCAAGATGCAAGGAAGCACGAGGATGTCGATGTAAATCTAGCCGCTGAAGCACTTGTGTCCATATCCAATGGCTATAGGGACATTGGAAGTAGAGATGATCAATAGTTTCTAGAGAGGAACAACAAAGAATGCATCTACCTGGTCCATGCACTCCAACTTTCTGCAGCACATCAAATGTTGCTATTTTCCCAAATAAGTCTGCCACATATGAATTGAAATTTTCTGAATTGTAGGGCGCTGCCACATATGAATTGAAAATTTCTGAATTGCCTAGTCACATTGTACTTAAAGTGTAATATACAAATACAATAAGCCTTTCTCTCATATCTAAAATAGACAACACTCATCCACACCAAATGAGAACAGAAAATCCCTTTCTAATTATAATTATGAAGTTGTTCCCTCCCTTCCTCTCTCTTCTACCTTCCTCCCACTTGATCCTCTCTTGGAGAAAACGTATAGATAACCCTAACCTTTATGTCATCTATATATTATTCTACAATCCGAGTCATCTAATAACATCAAATGGTCTCATGTGATCAGTCACCCCACATATAGAGATCATAGCCTCCTAGGGAGATTAGGATGTGACGGGCCTCTCTTTTATCTCTACATCTTCTCGAGAATGGACGGCCATGATCATCGATCTCTGATCAGTTGCTTGTATAATTTCTCTGTGTTTGGCACCTGCAGTCGCATTGCATGCACCCACATCGCTGTCTCTTTGCAAATAAGAGAAAGACTTAGTACACTTTCTTATTGCACTTAAGTGCAATATGAGTAGGTACTAAACTCATGTGGCATCCCGCACATAGAGAGTGATAAAATGGCAACCCAATTATTAAGTGCCACATAAATTTAGTACTTAGTCGTCATATTACACTTAAGTGTAATATGAAAGTGCACTAAATATTTCTCTGTAAACAATAGGGAGAAGCAAACGTCCTCGAGATGATGGGAACCCAACCGGGGCTCGCAACCGTGCCTGATGGATGTTGTGGGTTTTCATTATATTTCTCAGACGATTCAATGATGACTGTTACTCGTAGATGGGCAAGCCCTCCAAGCATTTTGAGCAAAGAAGAGGACCATTGGAGCTATCGTGGGCTGCTTTTATGAACCAGTTGGTTGATTCGGTCATTGCATGGTGGAGCTAGGGATGTTAAGGTCATTATATTTCCTAGACATTTTGATTCATGGATAGCAAGGTGGGAGGTAACCATTGATCAAGGGTCCTACTATTTGATGAACCCACTAGTGGCCGACTTTGCAATGGTCACACCGAAGGTCAACTTGAGACTTACATCTTGGTCGTAATGACCAGGTGATGTCATCAAGTAAATATATTTTTATTTTAAAATTTATGTTAAATTACTTAATTATTAGTTACTAAGATTTACTTTGAATAAATTAATAGAGTCCATATAAATTAATAGAGATAGAACCCTTTACTATAACGTCGTGGTTGCTCGGATCTTGGTCTGATTGATTTTTGGGCCATTGTGCGGCTCTTGAGTTGTGTTGGGGGTTCTAGCAAGTTGTGTGAGTGATGTAGGCCAAAAATTTGGGCTCTCCACTGATTTTTTTATCTAAGAACATGACAGAGGAGGGAGTCGCATTCAGAACGCATCCTCCATCCACGCCTCATCCTCAAAACCTCTTGTTTTAGTTGTTTGGCTGCATACGCGACCCGTGGTGCACGCATAGCTACCACATGGCATCGGATTCCTGAACGCAATGGGTCGATGCATCGCGTTCTGAACGCGACATATACCTGCATCGCATTCTCAGTTCCGATGATTTAAGTTGTTGTTTGTCTGCCTAACAGAGCAGGGAGCTCTGTTAGGCCGAGGAAGGAGTTTTTGAAGGGGTTTCCCATGATTTCAACCATGTGGCTCATGATTCGGCGTGTTTTCGACGCGAGAACATTGTCCGGAGTATGGGAAACACCGATTGAGAGACGTTCTTCACGTTGGTAGGGAGATTATCTTTGTTTACTTTCGTTTTTGCATGATATGTATGGTTTGATGCGTGAATAGCTTCTTTTTCTTAGTTGTAAGCATGCCATGATTACAGAATATCTCTTTACAGTGGTGCTATATATAAATGTGTATGTGTGGGTTTTGTGGAATTTTTGGATGAAGACTACAGGCTTTGGCATTCTGTCTGTGAACGCGAACGACCCGATGGTCATGTTCAGAACACGACTAACCACCCCGACGCGTTCACATCCAAAACGTGGTATAAACGCGACGCGCCGACCCCATCACGTTCTGATCCCTGAGGACGACAATGTTTCTATTCTAAATCTGGATCCTCTGGACCCTGGTTTAAGGTAATAGCTTAATAGTTAAGTTGGTATAAATTTTTTCAAAGGCTTCTAGTGTTGTTTCATGAATAAATAGCATCGTGATTATGAGAATTATAAGTGTGTGTGGCCGAGGTTGGTAGTTTGACGCTTACTGTGGTTGCCTTTCTAGTCAAGTACCTCAGATTCTCTATGAGCCAGGCACGTTAGTGCTCGAGATTTGTCCCGATAATGTGTGTACCGTAGAGATATGTGTCATCTTCTTGTACACCCTCACTAATTTGTCGATTTGTACGTCCGGCTGAGGGAAAGACCAAAGTAGGACAATGACTTGTGATATGATTGACTTTCTGTTCGGTCGCTTGTAGCGCATTCGTGGTTGGGGGGACGAACATTAGTAGACATACTGGTCCCCAGCTCCGGAACCCCTAGAGGTGTGTCTGTAGGTGATGTTAGTTAGACTCCATAGTTTCTTGTACTTGTAGAGGTGGAGAATATGTGACTACAAGATTCAGAGGTAGTCCTTTGTGGCTTGTCTGAGTCAGTGACAGGTGTCGCGAACTACACTTTGTGACCTGTGTCTAACGTTGCTCCTAGCTGCTAGCTCGAACACTTGTGCGTGACTTGCCGTTTATTTATGTAGCTATTGTCTTTTCAGCTCAATACTTTCAGTTTATTTATTTACAACACTTAGTTTATTGTTCATTTAGTTTTGTTAGTAGTTTATCTGTTAGTTGCATACTCCTGCTGCTCATGTTGTTTTAGTTGTTTCGGTTTTGAGAGAAGTTCCCTACTGATCCAGTGATTTGTGAAGCTCATACCCCTACTTCCTCCTTTCAAGTGAAGGAGAGCAGGAGAGTTTCTATTCCTCTTCTAGTTCATGAGCCATACTGTAGCGGAGGCGGCCCCACTCCACAATTAAGCAGTGTAATTTTCTTTTCTATTTTTTACCTCGGGATATGCCCCAGGATATTGTACTTTTACTTTCTATTGACTTCAGTTGGGATATGTCTATGTAAACTTCATGTAAATATGCACGAGACTGTATAAATGTGTGTAATCTTATGTATGTTTAAGTGTTTCTTTTATGTTCTCACAGACACGTGTTATGGTATCTCTTGCGAGACTTCCACCTATTCACAGAAGACGGAGTCATGTCGAGTTCATTATTAGATTAACGGATCTGAACGACGAAGACCTCTACATTTACTAAAGGTAACGGGGGGGTTATCAAGGTTATTCTATTTTTATATCAAAGTAAAAAAAAAATTTGTTAGCCTACGTTAACCTACCCGTGGTTACCTTATTGTAGGGGCTTATTTGAATGTCAAACAAACTTAAATGATGTATGGTGAAGAGTAAATGGTAAGATAATAGATATATTTTTATATAATTGATCTAGATGAAAGTGATGAGAAATGAAAAAGGATACAAATCAGCCCAAATTTATAGCTCCTCGTCGACTTTTTTCTAGAACGGGGAAGAAGCATATTTCTTTTAGGCTGCGTTTAACTACGCTATCGAAGATGCGAAATCGATGAAAGTCGATTTTGCGGAAGACCTGCGTATGGAGGGTGTTTCTTACATCGTCGATGTAGACACGCGAATTTGGCTCCGCCGCGGGTAAATTTCATATTGCGCCATAATACCACAAATGGCCCTCTTTTTTGTCTCGCAAGAGTGTTTTTCTAATATTTTTGGATCTCACCCATTCTTTCTCGGTGCTTCCCCATGTGGTTCGGTCCTGCCGCCCTGACACGTTTCAAATAAAGACGCATAGGCCATAGCCACTGCGATTAGAAGAGACCTCGAAAGTCGTCCCACTCAAGTGCCTGCCCCCTCGGAACCATGCAAAATCTCTGAATCGCGTCCTACCGCCCAGACGCGATTAGGTTGTAGGTCTGACACGCCAGACCTCGGAAGTCGTCCCACGTGCCTTAATCATAATCGCGGCGAGGTAGGCCGACGCGTTTCCAAAATGCGGTGGCCATCCCAACGTGATTCTAAAAGTGGTCATCATTTCCAAATGTCAAATCAAGTTGACTTTTGAATCACAGCCTGCCACCCAGACGCGATTTAAATCAAGTCGCGGCATGCCTACCGGACGCTATTCTAATCGTGGCCTACCGCCCGGACGCGTTTCAGTCTTAAGTCACGTCCGCTGTAATGGACGCGATTTGAATCTGTGATGCCTATAAATTGGACCCGATGGTCATTTGTTCAGGGGGGATTCCAGAAGCGGCGAAGCCCTGCCGGATCAGTGCCTCGACTCCGAGCCCTCCACGTCAATCCGCCCTTCTTCCTCGGAGCCCGGCGCCGTTGTCGAGATGGGGAGCGTCTTCCTTCACGTCCTCCTTCAACCGGCAACGGCCCATCACGCCGCATCGACATTTGGGGAAGCACCCCCCCCCTCCTCTTTCTCCTTTTAATTGCATTTCTATCTCCTCCGGGCCCCCACGTGGCCCTTTACATTTTCACTTCCTCCAGGCCCCATGTGGCCCTCCTTTACTCTTTTTCTACACACATGCATGCATGCACACACACCTATTTTAGGGGTTTAAAAACCACCATCTGGTGAGTCCTCCTCATTTTTATTCATTTTATTTATTCGTTTGGGATTCGATGCTACACTTCTTATTTGACTAATCCTTATTTTCTTTATCTTTTTTGCAAGGATAATCGAACGAGGAAACGTCCTCTACCATGGCCGGCTGTGTTCGTAGAGGAAGAGAAGACTCACATCATCCCCCGCGCAATCTCCTCGCTCTAAAAAGGTACGCTCGCGATCACTTATTCCATCCCGCACCCTTCGCCGTGCGCCTCCATTCGGTGTCCACGTACACCTGGCGATCACGATCACCCTCCATAACATCCCTCTTTGTGGACCGCACGTCGAGTTCATCGGCGGCATCTACAGTCGACTACGCTCATCCGCAAAAGTGTCAAGAAAAAAAAATACTGCACGTGTCACAGCCAGACATAAGCCTAGGAATTTTTCAAAAGCAATTTGGTGTCCGCTTTGAAAACAGTGGACTATCTCTCTCCTCCTCGCAAAATCAGAAGGGTCAGAAGCCTAAGGCGGCTAGAGATGGTTGGAAATAGGGGTGAATTGTCAAAGATTTTAAAATTGAAAAATTTTTCTAACTCACCTCCAAACGTTGCCTAATAGTGTGATGTGGTAAGTTGTCCCTGGTTAATAGAAAGCTGTCACAAAGATATTTAGCAAGCCATATGGGCATTATAGTATGTAGAACAAGTACACTAGGCTAATTGGGTTACTGGGTGTTAGTTTACTAGGACTTTAAGATATCGCTTAGGATATGGTTGTTTACCCTATCACAGTAGCATATTCAGTTTCTTTTTTTGGCTTTTGCGTGATGCATTGATTAATCTAGACAAGTTGATAAGATCTATTTGATGGGTGATTATTTAATTTGGATAATTGTAGCATTATATATGATCATTTTTCTTGCTCTAATCTTAGCCACCCCATCACCAAACAGGATGGTCAAAGGAAAAAAAGTTCAAGTGCGACGCTCGAAGTTCAAAAGTATTGAAGTAATTAAAATCTATTTCTTCTAACATTTAATTTAGTAAGAGGAAAACACTTAAACATCTCACAGATAAATAGACCGAACGAGTACCTACCACCACGTAATTCTCCCTAAAAAAAAAGATAATGAGATAATTGCCTCCATCGCCTAAGTTTCTTCCCCCATCCTTATTTCATCCTATTTTTTCTTAGGATCATTTCTCTTTATAATCATTAGAGAATCCACTTTCCAACTTAAAATTTGTATTTGCTTTTATCGTGTAGTCTTTTAATATAGTTTTTCTTCCTTCTTAAAAAAAAAGAGACCTTTTTTTCTTGGTTTAATTGGGGGCTGATAATTCAGACTCTTGGGATCAAATGATCTACACCAAATTATTCCATAACCAATTGTTCTGATCTCATTTTGACAGTCAAATCGAATATATGTGTGAAGTCTGGATATATATATTTTAATCTAGCTATTCCTGCTTATCTAATGCCCTAAAAGATTAGAAGGAATATGCTTTACAGGCTACATCAGCCAAAAAAAGAAGAAGAAGAGGATCACCATTTTCATCGTTTCAATGGTATCTTAATTTCATCACTTACACTTTTACTACTTCCATCTGTTGCTTCCTTCGTTCATGGAGTGGACATTGTAAGTTGAATCTTTTGTCAGATCAGGAAAAGTTTAAGTTGAATTCTTTGTCAGATCAGGAAAAGTTTTGAGTTTAAGCTGAATCCTTTGTCAGATCAGGAAAAGTTTTGAGAATAAGTTGAATCCTTTGTCAGATCAAGAAAAGTTTGAGTTCCTGAGTTGCCCAAATTTAAACACAAAGGTCTGGGAACGAATTTATTCTTATCTGAGATTATATATATCAATAAAGGGACGCCAATATATGTGGTTATAGATATAATTATTGAGAAATACTTGTTGCATCGCATCTCAATGTAGTAAGTATGACTTAGATTTCACCATTCAATGGGTGAGCGCTATCTGACCATCACCACTCTATGTGCACATTTATTGAGTTCAGACGTATTTATTACGCTAAGCTCAAGCATATTAATGTGCGTCTAAGATAGCATATATATCTCTTAGAGAGCAAATGCAGATTCTAAGGAGCATCCTTAGTCTCTAAAGAGCATGTATGATCAGGGTTCAGAGCAAAGCATATGTATCTCTTGGGGAGCATATATATTCTGTAGGGAGCATATATAGTCTCTGGGGAGCATCCACATCCTCAGAGAAGCATAGTTAGTGTCTGGAGAACATGCATAATTAGGGTTCAAGACAAAGTATATGTATCTTTTGGGGAGTATCTATATGTTGTAGCGACCTTGCATATTTATGCTCAAGAATGCTTCATATTCAGATCCGCCTCCCCTGAACAACCGAAATCTCACAAAGGATATCACACACACGTGTCTAATAAGTATATAAAAGACAATCATATTGGTATGAAGATAAATGATAAAGTACATGATCTTATACACATTTAAGGAATTACATTGTTCTAATACATTATTACATGTTCAAAAGAAACGTATAGCAACCTGGGACATACCCCAAGATGTATAACAAGAGTAAAACTCACACTACTACTAGTGGTACAGGTCCGCCTCCGAGAAACCACTCCTGCTAAAGCACTTGAAAGGGTGGTGTAGGGGTGTGTTGTGAGCCTCACAAAGTCGTAGACTCAACAGGAGAACTTCTCAAATAATAACATATAATCTACGTGCCACAAAAGAGAAACACAATTAACATAATCCCACTTGTCAATTCCCATTTAACAATTTAAAGGAAACACATTGAAAGTTGGAACCTAAACATAATTAAACATTACATTATTCACAGCTAAATAGATAAATATTCATGATATTCACAATTAATATGAATAACAATAAATCCACTATGCACGATCAACTAAAAGCTATTTAAACCAGACAAACATTGGGAGTAAAATAATGAAAGGAAATTAAGGAAACACTGTACCTCAATAGTACCAATGAGAAATATTTAACGAGCTACATTTCACACACTACGAAGTAAACCAACGAGCAGAGTCGGAAGGAACAATGCTAACACTCGGGTTACGACTACAGGTTCATGACGCTAGTATCCAACCTAGACAAACCAACATAAGAAACACCTCTCAGTCTCGTAGCTATAGATAAAAGGTCTAACTGCGGCTCCACCTCTACAAGTACAAGAAACAATGGAGAGCAACCAACACCACCTACAGACAACAAGCTGCAGACCCGCGCCTGGCACACCTCTAAGGGTTCCGTGACCCTTAGAGTGAGGTTGTGGCCACACAAGACTAGTTGGGGACAGTACGTCTACTGGTGTCCATTCTCCGATCAAGAGCGCACTACAAGTGACCGAACAGAACACACACCACAAGTTGCTACCACACTGTCGTCTTTCCCTCAGTCGGACAAATGAGTGACAGTGTTTAGGAAGACAACTGTAACGGACCACGTCATTCAAACCCGTTAACCCACTAACGAGCTTGACCCGACTCCGTCTCCCGCGAACAAGCCATAGCCTCGCAAGGGATATCATGCACATGTCCGTGAAAATACAAAAGAACACACTGATATATATAAAAGATTCACAATCTCTTGCATATTCACATTAGATTTACATAGTCAAATTCCAACAAAAGTCAAAGGAAAGTACACAAGCCTGGGGCATACCCCGAGGTACAACAGAAGAAAAGCTACACTGCTGGAGGTGTCGGCCCAACGCCGCTACGGTGCGGCTCTGAACTGGAAGATGGAAGAGAAACCTCCTGCTCTCCTTCACCTATAGGGAGTAGGGGTGAGCCTTGAAAGTCACTGGCTCAGTAGGAAAACTCCCCCAAAGACCGAGCAAACTAAATTCAAGTACGTAAGCAAGAAGTTACGCCAGCAATTTATAGAAAAAACTAAGCAGGATATCAAAGCTGTAAATACCACTTACCACTTGTTGTGAACACAAACCACTTTAAATAAGTAAACGGCAAAACCACAACTCGGTGTACGGGGTAAGGTAGAGACCGCCACACTCGAGTCACGTAGACTGGTTCGCGACACCAGCAACTGACTCGGACAAACCACACAGGTCTATCTCTCAGCCTCACAGCCACGGACGAAAGGTCCAGCTGCCGCTCCACGGGAATAAGTCAAACAACTGTGGAGACCAACCAACACCACAACCGCGGACCACACTGCCGCGGGCCCATGCCTGGCACCTTTAGGGACTCTAGCCTAAGCTCCCTAGAGTGAGGCACTGGTAACAGGACTAGTTGGGGACCAGTGACGTCTACTGGTGTCCGTACCCCCAACTACGAGCGCGCTACAAGTGACAAAACAACAAACTCACACAAGTCGCTATCCCACTGTCATCTTTCCCTCAGCCGGATGTACAACTCAAACTAAGTAGTGAGGGTGTCCAGGACAGACGACACAGACCTCGACGGTATAGCACAAGTACCGGGACAAGCCCCGAGCACAAGCCTAGCTCACACAGAACCTGGGGCACCCAACTGAAGAGGTAACCATGGTAGGCGTTGCACTACTCGCCACACACGCACACAAACCACGTGCACACCGCACAAGCCACGTGAAACCTCACGTCAACCACGTGAGCATAGCACACTGACTGCGTAAACGACACGCCAGTCATGTGAACCACTCACTAGCCTCGTAAACAGTATGTTAGTCACGTAAACAACATGCTCTCAGAGCGCAACAGGTACCAATGCACCGCTTATACTAGCCATACGCAATAAATAACAAATATCGAATAATACCACCATTGAAACCATGCACAATAGGACCTCTCGGCCGAGGTCGCAACATAGCATAGTGTCGCCTTCAGATCGCGACATCCCGATATGTCGCGTTCAAAGCATGAACGCGACGGGTTGGCCTGTCGCAACCTGAATGCGACAGGGGGTTCTGTCGCCTTCACAGGCGAAAACCCTAATCCGGGGAACCCTCTCCAGATCACCACCCCAAACCATGTAAATCCTATTAAATTCTCATTTTTCATGCTTTAATGGTTTCCCTAACATGGTATCTATTGTTCTCAACATCAAAAACCATCCACACATGCATCTCATGTAATTAAACGATATAAAACAGGCAAAATTATCCTACCTTCGAGAAGAACGCGAAGAACGACAAACCCTCGACGTTTCCCCCGCTCCACGCAAGGTCCTCGCGGTGAGAACACGCCAAAAACCACACTCCCACGCCGAATCGCCCCAGAAAACCTGCAACAGCATCTCCCTCTGGCCAAATAGAGCGTGCTCAACTCTGTCCAGCCAGCCAGGGTTTAAGAGCTGCCTGCGGTTAGCGACAGAACTGAGCGTCGCCTTCTTAAGGCTGACGTCCGTAGGTCGCGCATGCGGCGCACATGCAGACGAAAACTGCCTCTGAGCGGCAACAAGAACGCGACATGTAGGACCGTCGCGCTCAGAACGTGACGTCCCTCCTTGTCGCGTTCACAAACAGTGAACAGGCTGGTGTCTTGGGCCCACCCTGCCAGCCCACAAACACCCCAAACCTATCCACACACCTGGAACACGCCACATTGGCCTCACATTGGCCACTAGAACTACCAAACAAAGGATCAGTAAGGATCCAAAAGACGATCCAGAAGGATCTAAAAAATGCGAAACGTTACAACAACACAACCTCAACAGTACACACAGTACCAAGACAACCCGAGCATAACGTGCATGACTCATAGAGAACCTAAGGTACCTGATTGGAAAGGCATTCCAGATTAAGCGTCGAACCACCGAATTCGACAAACCACAATAATTCATGACTAATTATTATCGGTCATTAAACTATATCTACCAATATTATATCACAATCATCAAAGCTTTCATTATAAACCACTTTCTACTTATTTAAATGAAGATAAACAACATAATAATAATAACCTCCAATCCACGATAAACTGATCAATTTTCATCAATCTATACAAAATAACTCACACTACTCAAACACATTACTTACATAAAAATACCTTACATGAGACACAATAACTTAATATTATCGATACATTACTCGATTCCATTAAATCTGCACATAAACAACATCCACGATACTTAAGCACTTTAAACTAATAAAAAAATACCAAAATTGGGCACTGAATAGACCCACAATACATTGCACAAAGCCAAATACTTCAGGAAGCTGAATGCGATGGGATTGACAGTCGCATTAAGAAAGCGATGGCTTGATAGGCCGTGTTCTTAACGGGCCTACCCGATAGACCAAGATGTGAACGCGACGGCTCAATATGTCACATTCACCATAAGAACGCGTCGGAGTAGGAGGCTGAGACTTGAACGTGGCTGCCTGACCCATCACGTTCACAGACAGAACACCAAGCTCTTGGTTCTTAACCAGAAACCATAATAAAACCTCATTCCCATGCCATTCAGACTTCTACAAATTATCTAACTCAACTAGAAATCACTTACACACACCATACCATACTTTTCATGTTTTAAACCAATCAAACAACACAAGAAAATGAGAGAATATCCCTACCAATGTGAAGAACGTGAAGAACACTATTCCATTGATGTTTCCATACTCTGGACGCCCTCCTCACGTGGAAACCGCATCAAATCTAAAGCTCCTAAGCCGGAATCGCCCAGAGCACCTTCAGTAGAGCTTCCCCCATCCGAACAAAGCTATTTTCTCTGTTTGGTCAACAAACCAAACATAAAGCCCTTAGAGTTGAGAACTTGTCCTAAGGGCTCATCGCGTTCAGAGCGCGACGTACTAAGAGGGCGCGTTCTCAAACATAATGCCACGTGGCAGCCCGACGCACGCCATGTGCCGCAGAAGTAGACAAAACCCCAGAAGAGGTGGCATGAGATTGCGACGTAGGAGATGGCTGTGTTCAGAACACGTGACCCACCCCCGTCGCATTCTTAAACAGAGAACCAGTAGGATGTTTGGGCTAAAACTTCTGGCCCACAACACCCACACAACACACGAAAACCCAAACCAAGCCCAATGGCTACACATTGACCCAAACACTATACCAAATCCATTAAATTTGAATTCGAACGATCACGACGTTGCATTACTATCACCTAAAAAAATGTCATCCTTGACATAAAAAAGAAACTCATAATTAAATAAATTCATAATTCAAATAAGTATGGATACATTTCTCTGCCTTTCTTCGATAAATCTTTCTACATTTCTGTCTCTTTAATCCACTTCTCAATTCTTCTGCTCTGATTGCTTAATCTATTCATTTCCTTATTTACTCTATTTTTCTAATCCAATTTAGGTAATTATATCTTGTTGTCGATGCTTTATCTCCTTGGACTTAACTTGCTTCCACTTTTTCCTGGATGTGTCTACAATATTTCTTGTGCCATTCTACCTACTTAAGACTTTTTACAACAAACATTTTGCCCTTGAATATCCTACTGCATTAAATCAAATTCAGCTTGACTTTTTTTTGTATGTTTTGTCATTCATTTACCTGCTTATCATTGCTAACTCGAGTTATACCTTGATTTTATACATATCTTTAACTGACGATTTCTGCAAAGAACATCTTACACAAAATCTGAATTCTCTGTATCTATACATCAATTTGTTCTTTGCATTAATGATTGACTACGCAAATCGATTGTACGCAAATCCACTGCAAACTCATAATACTTTTTTGGTAATAATGCTTCATGTCTGTATTTATTGCTTTATCCTTTAATACTTTACTTTATCATGCAAATATCTTTAAGATTTATTCGTCAACTAAATTCATTGAAATCACTTTTCTTTGGCTACTAAAAAAACCACAAAAGAACTACCTACCATTTCTCTATACTGTTCTCATTCTTTAATCATTGTCTGATTTATAAGGTGTTTGGTTACGATTTTTTATCAATTTTTTTTCTTAAATTTAAAAAGAAGAAGGATGGATAAATAGACGTGTTTGGTAAGTAATTTTTTATTTTAGGAAAAAAATTATATCTTATGTAAATCTCTCCCAAAATAAAAATAAATATGAAGTAATTTTTTTTTAAAAAACAGAACACGACTTACTCCTCTTCTACAGATTGGAACCCTCCGCTGCGCCCCCTCCCCTCCTTGCACAGCAGCCCCACCCCCCCCCCCCCCACTCGCCGTCCCCTCCCCCTGCTTCCCTTCCCCCCCACGTAGCAACCCCCCCCCCCCCCACTCTTCGCCCCCTCCCCCCCCCCAACACCACTCGTCGCCCCCCCCCCCCTCGGCGCAGCAACCCCCCCCCCCCCCACCCACTTGACTTGCCACCCCCCCTGCTGCTTCCACCCCTCCCCTGCGCAACAACACCCCCCCCCCCCCAACACCACTCGTCGCCCCCCCCCCCCCCTCCCACTCGCCGCCCCTCTCCCCTGCTTCCCTTCGTCTTCTCTACCAAACACATTAAAATAATTTTTAATATTTTTATCAAACACATAACCTCAATTTTTTAAAATTTAAAATTAAAAGTTTACACAACATAATTTTTTAGGTAAAAATAATTTTTTTAAAAAAATGTTTCCAAACACCCTATTAAAACTAATTCTTTACTCTGTGCATCAATAATAACTGATATACAAATATGAAATTATGCTTTCTCAAACATTCCATCGGTTTATGCTACTTTAAACTCGAATCTTTCTAAAAAATATTGCAACTTCAATTAATTCTGCAAAGACTTCAAACCCTTTTTTTTTAACTAATCAAATTAGTAATGTTGTAATACTGAGACTTGGGGTTATAAACTCATCACACTTCGTTTCACTACTCTGATTAAATTTTACTTCTTTTGTACTATCTTACTAAACTTAGAAAATCTCTAATCCCTGTAACTGCTTGCCAACTCTTTCATTTCTAATACCACTTTTATTCTTACGGATCTAATTATTTCCTTGCTCAATTATCAAAGACTTGCTTCAAACTCAAACACGCTAATCAATGGCCATTGAAACAAAACACTAGAACCCTTAAACTTCTTCTTTGACCTTTCTGCTTTATTTTATTTTCACCTGTACTATGTGCTCAACTCTGGATTTTTTTTGTACCTTTACTATCATAATTTTCCCTTCCCTACTTGTTAAACATCACTACGGTTTTCGTTAATTGGTAAACCAAACTGGATCCACAATTTTCTGAAATACCACTTCCATCTATACAACTTAATTCCATTCTTTTATTACTCATTCTAAAATCATGTGCTGAACTGATATATTCTATTATTTACCATATTGCTGATCAATTGTACTTTCTCGTTCATTAAATAAGACTGACCAAATCATACTACAAATACTCTTTCACCATCCTTACCAAACTATTTCAGTTTATCTGCTGATTAACTTAAAATCATTGTTACTTGGTTGACTATATCTTCCTTACATGTATATTTCACTGACTTTAAAAACTCTGGACTCTGTATATTGCCTACTTTTATTATCACATTGCCACCACATTCTAATTAAACTCATTACCTTTCTTACTACTATACAATTTAAGAACGGTGTTAAACCTAATACATCAATAACACCCCTTTTCAATATCCATGAAATTTACTTTACCTTCTTACTGATTTTCAACTGGCTTACTCCAGCTCTTAAATCGCATTCTGAAAATGTATTTATTGATATTCCTTTATTTACATAAATCATCTCTATTTTGAAAAACTAATAATCTTCCTGAATGTTGCCTCAACCATCCATCTATAATTATTACATAATCTGATTTTTTATCTTTCCTACTAATCCACAACACTCAAGCTTCAAATTACTGTTAACTAAACTGACTATATTTTTTCTCTGGGAAATAATTTCTTTAATCATCTCTTTACTTGCTATCTTCCACTGTGCTAAACAATCCACCAATTTATAACAATAACCTTTTCTTATCTTGTAAATATCCTCCACTGAAATGCTGACAATCTTAGAATTCAAATACTCAATTCTTAAACACAATGATCAGTTATTTCTTTTTTCTCTGTTATTTATCACTGTTCCACAATTTGCAATAATCAACTGAGACTCAACCCTTACTAAAACTGAACAATTTCTGAAAATTTTGAAATCTTTGCCTATATACAAATAATTATGACATTTACTTTTCAACTTGTTCTGTCATAATTGTTCCATTCTCAACTATTAGTAGCACTATCACTACGGTAACCACTAAAAGCACTGTCATTGCGATATAATCACTGACATTTCCATTCATATTCTTAATTAACTTCAATTAAAATATAATTCTTCATAATCTATTTCTTCATCTTACTGAATCTGACATTCTTTATCTCCTTCTGAACCAATTTGCCTTTTTCTCTCCCATTTTCTTTGCTGAAAAATCTCAATTTTAAATCTTTGAATCATAACAGTTCTCACAATACCTATCTTATCTGATTTCATTTAAACAATGATATCTTTCTCTTTATAATCCTAGCTTCAATTCTCTTAGAACATACTCTATTATCATACCTCAATCATTACCATATATTACACATATCTGCTAAGCGTCTCTAACCATCTATTAATATTGTAATCTCTAACAATTCCTTTATTGAACAACTACAAATTGATACTTGCCTACTAGATAGTATATCTTTAGAGAACTTAAACTGGAGTTCATCTTCATCTACTCTTTTCAACACATTACTCATATTAAACACATCTTTATCAACTCCGAACAAAACTTTCTAACACTAATACATCTTTTTAATGGTAACAGTGTTCTCAAATCTGCTACCATAAATTGCCACTTCTCTGTTTACTAACATATCATATGAAATAATGCTAAGTATACAATCATGGGAAATTCTCAAAAATTCTAATCAACATACCATCTAAATCATCTTTTTGCATTTACTAACACAAGCTACAAATACTTCAAATATCTCCACCATCAGCTTCTCAATTCTCTGTACCTAATAATTCTCAACTGGTAATATCTTTTATAATAAAACCAACACACTGCTATACCCACTATAAGTGCCTCTTTATATACTTGAACAGTTAACATTATACAACTGATCCTACTATATCTACAGATCTATTCAGCAATCATCATACTTGACCACATTTTCTTCATAAAACAATTCTTTTCTAACTGATTATTATACAAAATCAAACTATCTCTCAACTTCACTATTTCTCATTCTAGTTCCATAACGCACTAATAATAACATATATCACCACATAACACATATACACGAAAATTATACAATAACTCATGGACTGACTACCAGCAGTGGACATTAAATCATATTTTGGGACATTATAATCTCAATGTCTTTTCATATTCTAACTGGACTCTGCTCTGATACCAACTGTAATAGCTATAGATATTTATGTTCGAGAAAGCTTATACCCAGATCAGTCTCCTGCGAATAGACCGAAGTCTCACAAGAGATATCACACACATGTGTCCAGTAAGAATATAAAAGACAATCACACCGATATGAAGATACATGATAAAGTACATGATCTTATACACATTTAAGGAATTATATTGTCCCAATACATTATTAAATGTCGAAAAGAAAAGTACAACAATATAGGACATACCCCGAGGTGTACAACAAGAGTAATTTCACACTACTGTTAGTGGTAAAGATCCGCCTCTGAGAAACCATGCCCGCTAAAGCACCTGAAAGGGGGGCATTGAGGTGTGAGTCTCACAAAGTTACATGCTCAGTAGGGAAACTCCTCAAACCAATAACATATAATTCAAACAAAAGAGAAACACAATCAACATAATTCCACTGGTTAATTCCCATTCAACAATTTAAAGGAAACACACTGAAAGCTGAAACCTAAACATACTTTCTAATCAACACAATAAACATTACATTATTCACAGCTAAATAGATAAATATTCATGATATTCATAATTAACATGAATAATAGTAAATCCACTATGCATGATCAACTAAAAGCTATTTAAACCAGATAAACACCAAGAGTAAAATAATGAAAGGAAATTAAGGAAACACTATACCTAAATGGTACCAACGAGAACTATTTAACGAGCTACATTTCACACACTACGAAGTAAACCAACAAGCATAGTCGGAAGGAACAACGCTAACACTCGGGTCATGACTACTGGTTCATGATGTCAGTATTCGACCTGCACAAACTAATACAGGAAAACACCACTCAACTTCACAGCCACGGACGAAAGGTCTAACTGCGCCTCCACCTCTACAAGTACAAGAAACTGTGGAGACCAACCAACACTACCTCCAATAACAAGGTGCAGACCACACCTAACACATCTCTAAGGGTTGTGGGGCCCTTAATTAGAGTGAAGCTGTGGTAACACGAGACTAGTTTGAAACCAGTACGTCTACTGATATCTGTCCCCCAACCCGAGCGCACTACAAGCAACCGAACAGAACAAACACACACTACAAGTCGTTGTCCCACTATCGTCTTTCCCTCAGTCGGACGGGCTACTCGACAAACAAGTGAGAAGACGACATAGACTTTAATGGTACACACAGTATCGGGACAAATTTCGAGCACAACATGCATGACTCATAGAGAACCTAGAGTACCTGATTGGAAAAGCATTCCAAATTAAGCGTCGGACCACTAAATTCGGCAAACCACAACAATTCATGACTAATCATTATCGGTCATTAAACCACATCTACGAATCTTATATCACATTCATCAAAGCTTTCATTATAAACAACTTTCTACTTATTTATATGAAGATAATCAACATAATATATAATAACCTCCAATCCATGATAAACTGATCAATTTTCATCAATCTATACAAAATAACATTCACACTACTCAAATACATTACTTACATAAAAATACCTTACATGATACATAATAACTTAATATTATCGATACGTTACTTGATTCCCTAAAATCTGCATATAAACAACATCCATGATACTTAACCACATTAAACTAATAAGAAAATACAAAAATTGAGCCCCGAATGGACCCATCATACAATGCACAAAGCCAAATACTTTAGGAAGCTGAACGCGATGGGGACTGACGATCACATTAAAAACGCAACGACCCGATAGGCCATGTTCTTAATGCGCCTGCCCGATAAACCCCGATGTGAACGTGACAACTCGATATGCCGCGTTACGATAAGAATGCATCAGGGTATAAGGCCGCGACCTGAACGCAACTGTCCGACCTATCGTGTTCACAAACAGAACGCCGAGCTTTTGATTCTTAAGCAGAAACCACAATATATAAAACCTCATTCCCATGCCATTCAAACCTCTAAAAATCATCTAACTCAACTAGAAATCACTTACACACACTTTATCATACTTTTCATGCTTTAAACCAATAAAACAACACAAGAAAACGAGAGAATCGATCTCCCTACCAACGCAAAGAACACTATTCCATTGGCATTTCCATGCTCCGGACGCCCTCCTCACGTGGAAATCATGACAAATCCGAAGCTCCCAAGCTAGAATCGCCTAGAACACCTCTAGTAGAGCTTCCCTCGGTCGAATAGAGCTCTTTGCTCTGTTTGGCAGACAAACCAAACATATCATGCCTTCAAAGTTGAGAATGCATCCTAAGAGCCCGTCGCGTTCAGAACGCGTCATACTGAGGGGGCACGTTCTCAATCACATTGCCACATGGCGGCTCGGTGCGCGCCACGCATCACACAAGTGGACAAAACTTCAGAAGAGGTGGCAATGATATCGTGGCGTAAGGGAAGGCTGCATTCAGAACATGTCGCCCACCACCATCGTGTTCTCAAACAAAATTAATGAGATGTTTGTGCTAAAATTTCTGGCCCACAACACCCACACAACGCACAAAAGCTCAAACCAAGGCTCAATGGCCAAACATTCACCCAAACAACACACCAAATCCATTAAACTTGAATCTAAACGACTACGACGTTACATATGCAGTCTCTGGGGAGTATCTACATACACAGGAAAATATCTCTTGAGGATTATATGCAGTCTCTGAAGAGCATCTATATACTCATGAGAGCATCCACATCATCAGGGGAGCATAAAAATGTTTGGACGCACACTAAATGCGCTTGAGTTAGACGCAATAAAAGTATTTGAGCACAATAAATGTATACATGAAGTGGTGATGGTAAGGTGGCACTCACCCATTGAATGGCAAAATCCAAATCATGATCGCGATGCAGCAAACATTTCTCATAATTATTTTCATTCCAAGACGATCGAGTAATGAAATTATTTGTTTTGGACATCATTGAGCCAAATGTGGAGAGTGTGGACTCCACCATCTTTTTTCTCCTTTTTTTTATGTAGACCAGACTCACATTTTAAAGTAAAATTATTTATCTCCTTAGTTGTTTATTTATCATCTTTAAGGCTGCAAACGAGTCGAGTCGAGCCGAGTATTATGTTGCTCAAGCTCTATTCGTTAATTTTTAATCGAGTTCGAGTCGAGCTCGAGCTTTTTCGAGTATTGAAAATAGTTGTTCAAACTTGGTTCATTTAAATACTCTCGAGTTCGAGCCCTTAACGAGTATCTTAACGAGCCCAATTGAATTTGCGAGTTATATATATATGTATTTTATATTATATGTATATATAAGTCCAATTCAATTTACAAGTAAATAATTAATTGTTTATAAGATCCAAATTTATCTTATTTCAAAGTCATACCCTAAGATCCTTCATAAGATACTTGTTTAATTATTTTAGTATAATGTTTAAAATATTTAACAACTATATTTATAATTAAAAAAATTAAATGAACTTGTTTACGAACTTAAAAGAGCCGAGTAAATATTTGCTCATACTCGACTCGTTTATGAAATGAGTTTAAATTTTGTTTGAGCTTGACTCATTTATCTTATTAAATGATCCAAATTCGAGTAACATCCGAGTCGAATTCGAGTTACTTGTCGAGTGTATTAGTTCGTTTACAGCCCTTCTTTTCATAATTTGTGTATTTACACCCTCATATTAATCTTTTACATTTTAGTATTTATAAGTATTACGTACCTTAAAAATTTCTTTAAAAATAAATAAATATTAATATTTTTATATTTATAATAAAGAATTAATATAATTTGAGTATATTAACGAGTAACTAATCGAATATTTTAACGAGCATATTAACGATCTGTTCACAATCGTATTCGAGTCGAGCATATCTCTGTTCAAGCTCGACTAATTTATGAATCGAGCTTATATTTTTGTTCAAACTCGGCTCATTTATTTAATAAACGAGTCGAGTCGAGTTTTTATCGAGCCGAGTTTCAAGCTACTTGTCGAGTGTATTGATTCATTTGCAACTCTAATCATCTTTAATGTTAAGGATGACAAAAAACCAACTAAAAGAGAAAATTAACTTTTACATATTGAAATTATTTATACTATCGACCCATTATTTGTCACCCCTAAAGGTGACAAGTAGTGATAAAATTTTCATGAGTGATAAATAACTTTCTACCTGTCCAAACATGTAACTAACATTCTCATGTGGTTAGTATCAAATATATCTTTTCGGAGGTCAAATTTGAGTTTGGTGTTTTAACTTAAAGATTGGCCTTTGGAGCTGTCCGATTGCCAAATCAAACAAGGGAAATGCTTAATGCTCGGCCATCCGGGCAAATCGCGTGCTCGGGCGGCCAGACGTGCAGCATCTCTCATCAAACAATAAGGGATGAGTCTCCCATAATGAAGTGTCACGTTAAGGGTCCGTTTTGGTTGCTTGTAAAATAAATTCAAAGATTTTTTTTTTCAAAAATTAATTTTTACAAAAAAATAAAAAACATCATTATCCATTTGGTACTCACGTAAATATTTTTTCTGAAAAGATTTTCTAATATTTGTTTACAAGAAAAATATTTATAAAAATAAATAAAAGTCTAAAACATAAAAAATATGTTTCGTATGTTAACCACTTGATCCCCTGATACTAGACGTCGAGTGCACCGGATGTCGAGCCCCGACTGCCGTGCACCAGACGTCGGGTGCGGGGAGCTGGCCTCCGGACGTCGGCGCTGGGCGCAGGACGCACAGACATCGGACGTCGAGCAGCGGACGCTAGATGTCGGACGCCGAGCTCCAGACGTCTGGCTGCTGGACGCTAGACGCTAAGCATTGGACGCTAGGTACCGAACGTTGGCGCTGGGCACAAGATGCTGACTGCCGGGCCGCGGGCCGCCAGGTGCCGAATGCACAGGCGTCAGACGTCGGGCAGGGGACGCCAGACGCTGGGCACCGAGCTCCAGACGTCTGGCCGTCAAATGCTGAACACCGGGCACCGGACACCAACGCCGGCGGTCAGTCGCCAGCTGTTAGGCACCGGGCTGCCGGACGCCAGGCACCGACCACCGAGCATCGGACGTCGATGCTAGACGCTAGGCACCGAACGCCGGGCGCTGGGCCACCGACTCCAGGCGCCGAACGCCGATCCGTCAAACGATCGAACATCGGGTGCCGGCTACTGGGCATCGGGTTGCCAGCCGCTGGCCATCGAGTTTCAAGTATTGGACATTAAGAATTATAGTGGAGATTATAATCACACTTATAAAAATCTTATATGAACGAGAAATCTAGGAAAATATTTTTTCTGAGTCTAATCAAGAATGTCAAAATTCATAATTTTAGATAAAAAAATTTCATAGATTAACTTTTTAGTCGTACCAAATAGATTATTGTATGAATTTTTCCCAAACACCTTTTTCGACGTCAGTTTTTACGTTGACTTCCTCTATTTTACATATTTTTTAAGAGCGAGTAGATTTTAACTTTCTTATCCTAATTGACGCAATACCAGTAGTGTAGGCACCAACTTGGCTGGATGATTAGAACTCTTCATAGCCCTTATTTCTAGGACATAGATCAATTAACGTAGCTAGCCCTTGAGGGCGAAGAGTATCTAGGGGGATTGACATGTATCACAATAGTGTGTTGACCATCTAAGAGAAGACATTAAGCTTAAGCTCCCAAATTAGAGTGCATTTTCTAAATAACACTTTCCAAAGTTTCTAGGGAACATATATATGCAGCAACAATATGCCATGATTAAGTTTAATCACTTGCAGGACTCAGTGCCTACCCAAGACCAATGTTAACATCATGTGGAAGAAAAAGAAATGTGAATTACTGGTATTAAAAAAAAACAAAGAATTGTGAGCAGGATTTCTTATTAGTAGCAAGATTAAGGGTTAAGACCACTGGCTCTACATCCCATGTTGCCCACTGCCTTCCAAAACTACCCATTTTCTTGTGCATGTGTAAATATGTACAGTAATCATATGCAACTTGATTGACCTTAGTCTTCTACCATTTGCCATTCTCTGTCCTATCAGATTGCCTATGTAATCCTCAAGACCCATCAAACCCCAAAACCCCCCCAACAGATGACCCTCCAAGATGGTGGATCACACTCTAGAAATCCTACCTTGCTCACTTCACCTCCACTTGGGCAAACCCTAATTAGCATTAAACAATTAACCATGATTCCTCCACAGCTGCAGTACCCCCCAACCCTAAGTTACCTAACTTAAATCAAAGACCTAACCAGTCATCTGGAACTCTGCCATTGCATTATATTATGGGGGGCCAATATATTACGCCTGCAAGATGCATCACACGTGGTCCTCATTAATTTAGTCACCAATTCCCAAGTTAATTAAGATTGGGGGGTGGGGGGGGGGGTCATGTTTGCTATGCTCCTCCATGCCTGAGGCCAGTTGGTGTCTGCATGAAGCAAACAGAGTATGCAATATAGATATCAGAGCCCCATTTTCCAACATAAAAAGTGCTTTAAAAAAATGGTGCCAACCACTCTTATAATCAGGAGTCAAGTTTGGGGGGTGGCTCTTGAGAGAATAGAAAAGTGAACTGCAGCACCTAATCGGATAGCTAAGCTGTCAATCAGATTGGGGGAGATTTGAAACTGTTCTAGGGATAGTGTATTGTCAGCAGCCAACCTTATTGTGCCCCCCCTATGATTCTATTGTTTGGAATAAGATTCTTAGGGCATATATTTGTGTTTGGTTTATGGGGAAACGTCACAATCTCTTCTTTACAACAATGTTGAACAAGTCATTTAAAGCTGTAACATCACATCTTTTCCTATTAGTCGAATGCACTAGGAAAGATTCACACTCTTACCTTTAGCTTGGAGAGACAAAGTTATCCAGCTAGGCAAGGTTGTTTCTATATGGGTTTTACTCAGGAGAACATATGATGTTTGATAATTAAAAATATATTTGGTATTTAAATAGATCGGAGATAGAGTGAAGATATATTCTCACTCTATTCTCGATCTATCCAAATACCAAACATGCCCATTCTCTAGTGTCATGACATCACTATGATTTGCAATTTGGCAAATGACAAACATTCAGTCAGAGAAAAGTTCGTACTTACCTTGAATATTTTCTATCTGTAAAATAAATAGGAAATTTTTAACTGTCACATCTCATTGGTCAAATGTTGAACTCCACAGGCAAAAAACTCAACACCTCACCAATAAGATGCAATAGTTGAGGAAAGACTTTCTTCAAGGTAAAAATAATAGAAAATTAATTAGAAGTCTCTGATTGTAATAGGGAGGTTATTACTTTAACATAATTTAACGTGTATTGTAATAAGAGATAATATTTATTATAATGAATTACAGCTCTGTCATAGACTAGAAAATAAATCAAATATCTATTAAAATTTTTTAATTAATTTACCCTAAAAACAATAGTGTGAAAGAGCAAAAATTTCTCTCGGCGTAAGAATTCCACTTAATGAAAATTATAGTAGCAGATCACTTTCGAACCCACTCTTTGTATCTATTCACTAAGTCACCGTGTCAAAAAATTACAAATAAAAAATTCTTTTTTAAAAAATTACACTGTGATCAAGTAGAATACCAGATTTTTATTGTTTTAAATCAAAATTATAAGTAGTTTTTAAGTCTGTCACAAAAAGAGAAATTATAGGATTCAACTCTTACCGTGGCAAGAAGGTGCTAACCGAAGCAAGGGGCACGTGGTGTCAAATCTCGGAGACAGCTCATTGGCCCCCTCCTCCCAAAAAGTCCACGTAATTCCACATATTTACTGCCATGCCACCGTCCCGACACCTCTCGTCAAATGACGGGGGCGAGTTAAAAAAAAAAGGTGGAGTAAAAAGAAAGCTGGGGATGGCACGTGGTGCTTGTATTACGAAGCCTTCTTTCGGTGCAAAGGCCTCGCCCGCGTAGGCTGAGACAAAACGACGGCTCTGATTGGTGGTCCTTCCTTCTCCTACTCTGATCACGATCGCTGAAACTGTGGTCTCCTTCGGCCAAAAGAGACCCTGAGCACAAGAAAGAGGGGGGAAGGACGAGGAAACCAAAAACAAAAGACACACCCCGGCCTTTTTGCAATTTAAAAGTTTTGCCGAAATTGACATTTATTACGTCACATCCGAGGAGGCAGAAACCTCATCTTCCAATGATTTGATTCCCTCGCCGATCCGACTGAGCAGTCAAAAGCGGGGGGAAGAAAAAAAAATCCAACGCTGCTCTGCTCTGCGGCCTCTCCAGACGGCAATGATCGCTGCCGGTGCGGTGGCACAACCGTTATTGCGGGCAAAAGCCAGGGGCAGGAAGGGGAAATCCTGGTGGCGTACGGACGAACCCCCCCCCCCCCCGCGATGCTCTCCCCTCGGAGAGCTGTCGTGTCGACGAGACTGTAATAAAAAAAAGTAAAAAAATTAAAATAAAAAGAACCCGCTCGGCAATTAATGCGGCTCTTTCCTTTTTGTTTTGACCTTTTTCACTTGTTTATTTTTACCCACAGGGCAATTACCGCCCTCGGGTAAGGGGGGGCGGAACCAGTTGCCGACCTGATCGGGGAGTTCCCGTCACCGCCCCATCCCGTACACGTGGGCCGCCCACCCCCTCCCCTTGTCCGTGCGAAGCTGCCGGTTCACCCCAGCGGTGGGAAGTAATCGCCGACGCGGAACGTGAGCTGCTTCAAGTTTTGGTGTATTTTTGTGAATATACCCTTGTTAATATTGTAAGTGCCCTTCTACTTACGACTCCTTTTTCCTTAGGAGGTAAGTTGAAACCTTAGGAAATGTAAGGGTGAACTTATGGTTGGTTATACAGTGCAGATTAATTATATTATATTTTTATGATACAATACGATCTATATCAATAAATCAATTGAAAATGTCAAATTGACAGATCAAATTTTATTTTTATTTAAATTAAATAGATCATGAGATTTAGATATTATTTTAATAGAAATAGTCGACCGATAAACAAAATCAATAGATCGATTTTAAATTTTGATATGTTAAAATATCTAGAGATGTTATTAGAAGAATCAATCGATCAAAAAGAAAGAAAAAAATCAGTCGATGAATTTACTGTATCATTTTTACTGTGAAAATGATCACAAATAATTAAGTACAATACCATAGGGCTGTACCACTGTACGACAAATTCTAGATGAAGTTATTGATTATATACATGTAGATGAGATGGCAATTAAGTTTTTATTGAGGCTACACAATCGCCCACCGTGTGGGGGTGTCAGAAGGAGCCGTAGAGAAAAAGTAAAATTAATTATTAAATATATATATAACAGTAAAATAAAAAACTCTCTTTTTTCTTCCCATTAAAGAATATACAAGAAAATATGAATTTTTCTCAAAATTTCAAATAATTAACAATGTAATGATCTGAGTTCTTAGGTCCACGCACGCACACACGCACACAACGAACTCAAACTTTAATCGTCGTGTGTTTTTATCTATCGATATGCACAGAGGACGCTTACGAGCGCGCGCGCGCACACACATGCCCACCCCACCCTCCCGAGCTTTTTTAAAGGAGAAGAGAGAGGAAGAAGGGGGAAAGTAGGTGGTGGCTGCGAGCACTGCCCCCCCCCCCCCCCGTCCCTATGCTCTTCCTCTTCCAGATCTCTCCGGCGCAGTCCGCCCCGCCCTTCTTTGCTTCTTCCACCCGATTCCCACCGCCCGCCGCCGCCCTCCGCCCTCTTCATCTCGCTCCCTTCTTTGCGGGTGCAAGCTCGAAGGGCAGTGGCGTCACTGCCGCCGCTTCGAAGTTGCCGATTACGGAGGTTCCAGAGCTCTCTTCCCTCCTCCTTTTTGTTCGTTTTCCCGGGGGCGTGTGTGAAGGGTTTGATTTTGGTGGCGGATCCGACGTTGGGGGAGGTGTCGGTGAGTGGGGAGTAGAAGGTGCGGATTTGGGGCTTCTTTGGAAGGTCTGTTCCGCTGGTGCTTGCCGATCGTGTTAGAGGCGAGATCTGGAGGGAGGGGACGATTGGGTTAGGTCTTGGA
Organism: Colocasia esculenta; assembly: GCA_014218235.1. Lineage (NCBI taxonomy): Eukaryota > Viridiplantae > Streptophyta > Magnoliopsida > Alismatales > Araceae > Colocasia > Colocasia esculenta. The sequence continues at coordinate 1,330,755 of CM024760.1, read as the reverse complement.
TTGCCGTGTTGGTGTTGTCTCAAGTTCAGGGTGTGAAATAATCAGGATTTCTGTGATCCTGCAGCCTGGATCTTTCGTGGTAGGCGCATTGCGGATAGTGTCTTTGTTCCGAACTTGAGGGGATCTGCAGGGTTTAATGGCTGCTGAGGGATGATCGATCGCTCGGAAGTGTGCTCATTTTTAGACCAACAGTTGCTGTGTTTGTAGGCGGGTGTCTGGGGTTTGGATGGGAGCGATGATTTCTATGAAGAACGAGGGATAATAGTGCTCCGCCTTGGAGAGGACAGATCCTTGCGGAGGACGTTTATGGCTGCGAAGAGGAAGAAGGAGATGACGGAGGAGGCGAGATCCCCCGAGGGCCGTCTGTCCCCCTTCCCTGACGAAGTCCTGGAGCACGTCCTGGCGTTCGTGAAGTCCCACAAGGACCGGAGCGCCGTCTCCCTCGTCTGCAAGGAGTGGTTCAACGCGGAGCGGTGGAGCCGCATCCGCGTCTTCATCGGTAACTGCTACTCCGTCTCCCCCGAGATCCTGGTTCGCAGGTTCCCCAACATCCGCAGCGTCACACTGAAGGGGAAACCCCGGTTCTCTGATTTCAACCTCGTCCCGGCGAATTGGGGCGCCGACATCCATGCCTGGCTGGTGACTTTCGCGTCCACCTACCCGTTCCTGGAGGAGCTCCGCCTGAAGAGGATGACAATCACCGACGAGAGCTTGGATTTCCTGGCGCGGTCGTTCCCTGGTTTCAAAGCCCTCTCCCTTGTCAGCTGCGATGGCTTCAGCACCAACGGCCTCGCTTCCATCGCGAGTTCTTGCAGGTCTGTTCACCGTCTTTCTCTTTTATCTTCTTGAGAACACTTCACTCCTCGATTATGTCACTTCCAACTTGCCTAAATGGAATTCCTTCTATCTTGTTCTACTAGATTCTTTTCTGAGTTATCACGTGTTCTATTCTATTCTGATGAGAATTAAGATAAATCTGTGTCCACAAGACTGAACCTTGCTAGTTCTCAATCAAACCCACCTTGGGTCTTGCTTGTCCCAGTGGTCTGTGCTAGAAAATATACAAGAATGTATTGTTTTCGTTTTATTTTTATTCGTTCCAGCTGTTGCCTTCTTGGAGTCATGACAAAGTATGAAACTTAAACTGAATATTGCAGCTTTCGTGGCTTTCATTGATTCTTTCTTTTTTTATTGGTGATCCTCGTTGACATAGTTTATTGCATCTGGAAGATTACTTTAATCATATTGGTGCTTCTAAGTGGTCAAATAATCCATTAACCAGCTTACAGCTCCTGGATGCTTTTACAAGAACTGGCCTGACGGGGTTATGTGATTCTTTTTTCGTTTTTTTGCCAACTGTCAATCAACACTGGTTTCGTTCATTCATTTTCTAGCAAGCTACAGGGTAATAATTAACAGTAATGGTCATTGTCTAGCAAGCTATAGGGTCATAATCAACGTAGCTGTCTCCGGATTCTATGTTTTGTAGACATCCATATTTTTGTCCGTTGGTTAAGATTGTTATTCATTTTAGGAGGCATTGGATGTCAGTTTATTTAAGCTTGTTAGTGATACGTAGTTTCCAAGTACTTGTTTTTTATGGCCTAAATCTTGTTCTGGACCTCATATTAGTTTTGAAAGAAGAGGTACCCTTTCTTCCTCCAGGGCCAGCTTTCGTTGTTATCTTGTTTAGTTGCAATGTTCTTCCAATGGGCTTTTGTAAATGGCTTGTACTCTTGTTTCGTTTCAGAAACTTGGCTGAACTGGATATACAAGAGAATGGGATTGAAGATCTTGGGGGAAGCTGGCTAAGTTGCTTCCCTGAGCATTTCAATTCTTTGGAAGTGTTAAACTTTGCAAATTTGACCACTGAAGTAAGTTTCGATGCCCTAGAGAGGCTAGTAGCCAGGTGCAAGTCACTAAGAGTTCTAAAGGTGAATAAGAATGTTACACTGGAGCAATTACAGAAGCTTCTTGTGAGAGCTCCTAAATTGACAGAGCTTGGTACTGGGTCCTTCTCACAAGAGCTTGCACCTAGACTATATGCGGAAGTTGAAAATGCTTTCAGCAACTGCAGGGATTTGCATACCCTTTCAGGATTGTGGGAAGTTTCTTCCTTGTATCTTCCAGCAATATATCCCGCCTGTGTGAGTCTCACGTTCCTGAATTTGAGTTATGCTGTCCTGCAAAGTACAGATCTGGCAAAGCTCCTGCCAAACTGTCCTCTTCTTCGCCGTTTGTGGGTAAGAACTAAGAGTTCCTAAGTCATTTATTTGCCTTGTTTATAGTCTGTTCAATCCCCTTTTTTGATGTAATATAAAGGTTTTCATAACACTGAGTATCATGGTACATGTGGCCATGATTCATCCTGCAGTCCATCAAGATATCTGTAGTGGCACACTGGCATTCAAGGTTGACTTAAATTCTTATTTGACTGCATTTTGAGCAGTTGACTGTATATGCAACTATTTTAGGATGTGATGGGAATTATATGCTCCTACTCACATGTGCTCCTCAATTTTCTGTTTCAAAGCTAAGCAATGATTAGTTCTGACTATTTTCACTTCTCAAGTGTATATCACTGCATGGCATCCAAGCAGCAAATTTTGATCGTTCTTTGCATTTTCCATGGATGAGGCTACATTTTATGGTTTCCTTTTTAGGATTCCTTTCTAGTGTCTTTTCTTTTCATTGACTCCATCTCAACACCATGGCAATTCTGGTTTGTCATTTGTTCTATGAAGAAGGGTTGGGCCACCTAACTTTATGGAAAAGTGGAGTTACTATTGGTGACCCACCAGATATTTCAGTGTCTAAACTATTGTGGGATTTGGGGCCCAACTTATGTGCTGTGTGTGCCACACTAGTTTTATTTCTTCTCCTAGTTTCAAAGAATTATTTCATATTCATCTCTTGGACTCTCAATGAACTATGACCTGAATGGATAGATGTACTTATCTTGCTGAGTCAGTATCCATAATTGTCTAGTAAATGCTCATGGAAGACCACTGGAGTTTTATAAATTTAAGACTTACTGAACAAAATTATAATTCACCATTATTCTAAACAACCTGGTAACTATACATGCATCATTCCAATATTCTTATGGGCATAGAATATGCTTTTTATTCAACCAGGTCCTGGATACTGTGGAAGATAAAGGGTTAGAAGCTGTGGGCTCTAGCTGTCGCCTTCTTGAAGAACTACGGGTGTTTCCTGCAGACCCATTTGATCAGGAAGTTGTCCTAGATGAAGTAGGTGGAGTCACAGAATCTGGTTTCATTGCCGTCTCTGAAGGCTGTCACAACCTTCGTTATGTGTTATACTTCTGCCGCCAGATGACAAATGCTGCTGTAGCAACTGTTGTTCGTAACTGTCCTAATTTCACCCACTTTCGGCTTTGCATCATGAGTCCCCACCAAGCTGACTATGTCACTGACGATCCTATGGATGAAGCATTTGGTTCAGTTGTGAAGACCTGCACCAAACTCCAAAGACTTGCTGTTTCTGGTCTTCTAACTGACAAGACCTTTGCATATATTGGCACATATGCAAAGAACCTGGAGACTCTGTCTGTGGCCTTTGCAGGGAGCAGCGATCGGGGCATGCAATATGTGTTGGAGGGTTGCCCAAAGTTGCGGAAACTTGAAATAAGGGACTGTCCATTTGGAAACGCAGCATTACTTGCAGGATTAGAAAGATACGAGTCCATGAGGTCACTCTGGATGTCAGCTTGTAGGGTAACAATGAATGCATGCAGATTACTGGCCAGGGAGATGCCAAGGTTGAATGTTGAAGTGATCAAGGAGGATGAGAGTGATGATACAAATGCTGAAAAAGTATATGTTTACCGATCCGTTGCTGGACCAAGGAGAGATGCTCCACCATTTGTTCTCACCCTTTGATGCCTGAGAAATGCCTGGTATTCTCCTTTTCTTTTTTCTTTTTTTTTCAAACAACTCTTATCTGAAATGGATTTAGTTCTATTTTCTGTGGGATTAACCGTGTATTGATCGAGTGAAATTGATTAGATATTATCAAAATGCCATCAGGATTCAAATGATCAGAAGTTATTAAGCCATTTTGATATGCTGTTCTCTGGATAAGATGCAACTGATCTTGGCTTCTGATGACCCTCATCTGCCTTCTTTTACCAATCGAAATTCATTTAGGAAATTAAGCATATGTGCATCATGTCTCCCCAACACTGCATGACATCATGTATCCATGTGAAAATTTACCCTCATCTTTTTTGCTTTAATCACTCAGTACAGAAACACTGCATGCTTGTGTCCTAGGGAAATTTGGTGCATTGCACATTTATCTATGTGACCAAAGTGAAAGACTCATATGAAAGGATTTATGTATCTTCTCATGCCGTTGCTAGCTATATCATAAGACAATAGGGATGACGTGATGTTCACACAAAGGCTTTTGTCACTTTAATCATGCAGTAGAATGACTGGCAGATGAGAGTATCTTGCGATACATGCTTTAGCCACATAGAAAGCTTCTCTCAAGGGTTCATTTTGAAGGGGATTGTCTCATCTTTACCCCATTCCCTGACGTCCTGTCTCTATGTCCATCACTAGGGCTGCAACCGGGTCGAGTTCGGAACTGGAAACACAGATTCCGATTTCGATAACCGAAATATATTTCCGATTCCGATAAAGTCAGAATGGTTAATTCCGATTTCGTTCCAATTCCGATAACATTACCGGAACCGAAATTTCAATAACCAAGGTGCTTACCATGGTTTTGCCTTTTGAGTTTATGGATATTTAATCGGAATAACCGATACCGATTATTTTTCAATTCCGATTTCGATTCCGATAGTTTATCGGAATATCCGATACTGATTTCGATAATCTATCGGTATCATTTTTCAATTCCGAAACCAATAATTTTTATAGGGATCAGGTCGAAATATCGGATTCCGTTTGCAGCTCTATCCATCATCTTGTGTACTGCCTCCGCTAATTTCTTACTCGGGAACCACACTTGCTGCCTCATATTATTAGCAACATCCGTTCTAGCACCAAATTGTTAAGAGTTTGGTGTATTCCTCATTTCCTGGCAGGTTTTGCAGGGAGGATAATTATCAAGAAAGGAAGAACAGTTGACTGCAAAACATGGATGTTTTTTCTTACATTATCAGTCTCTTATTTACATAGAGAACTCAGCAAAGAGCAGGAAGGAAGAAAGGGAACACGGTAATCCATGCATCTAGTCCACGCAACTTACTGCGTGAGTCCAGTCTCTGTTCCTGCTGCTCCCTTAAACAACAAAATTGCATGTCTGCCGGGCAGAGGTTGTAACAGCCACAAATATGCATCACCAGAGGGGCCAGAATCGTTCCTGCATACAATTGCTAACTGCCTCTCAGATTTCTGCATCAAATAAAACCCCCAAGGATATTCTACTCTGGTCTATATTTTTTGTTTCCTGCGGGTGTCTGCTGTGATGTGGTAACTATCCTGCTGGCATTTGATCTGGATACAAGGGAGATGCCGGAGTTGATTGCTGCAAATGTGAGGCTACAAGCATTTGGACTCCCATTGCTGCCAACTCAAAACCGTCTCCCCAACCAATCCACAGGGATGTGCCTCGAGCAAGCTGGATTGCGAGGCCATTCATATCTACTCGGAATTCTCAGCAGAAGGCATGAAGGGAGATGTCATTCCATGGTGTTCCCACATCTGGTCCTGCTAACCAGAGCACTGGTGCTGAACCCTTCTCCCCACCCTTAACACGGTTGTCCGTCCTTGTATCATCTCCGCACCTCCATGTAGGAAGAAAAGAAGAAAGTGATATAGTGTCTGAAAGGCTGTAGCAGCGCCATCCGCCCGCGCCCCCCCTCACCCAGGGGAAAAGTTTGGATCATTTGTGGAGCAGGCAAAGGTTTGTTTGAACAAGGAACTGCCTTTTGCTGATTCTGTTCTATTTGGCTTTTAAACAACTTGTGCTGTGCTGTGCTGTGCTGTGTTGTTATCCAGGGAAAGCTAATGTTGGGTGCTCTCAATAGCAAAACATGAACTGCTGATTGTGGATGCTTTATTATGGAGGTGGAAATTGTCACTTACCTGTTGGTGGCCGTGGGGTGTCAGTCTGTTGGGATCAATCTACGTTGTCTCGTGCCTGCTGGGGAAGTGGAACTCCCATATTATGAAAAATATTGTTGCATTTGCTAATTGCACTTTTGAGTGCATTTTTGGCCTTTCCATGGGCCATTGCATTTATGGTGCATTGTGTCCATCTAATAAAAGTTCAAAAATCTAATTGTCTAGGTGCAATAAATATTTTTCTATTAAGAGTTATTAGCTTCAAGAAGTCGAAATCCCTTTTACCTTGGGGGGTCTGTATCCGCCATCCGGAGAATGTGGGTGGGCTTTTGAAGTCTCACACGCCGCATGGTGGGGGTGGGGGAAGCGAACGCCAATGCCTACTATGGTGTTGGAGATTTTCTTTGGACTGGGCCATTATCTTATCTGGTATGCGTACGTTTACTTTTTCTGTCGTTCGCACGGGTGGTGCAGTGCAGGTCGTCGTCTTAAAAACTTGGCCCATCCGTCTGTGTCAACTGTCAACAAAAAGTTCCCCGAGTCCTGGCATCTGCGCAGGAGATTCGGATGTAGTGGGGGTAGAGGAGATGGAAAAGAAAGCTCCACCTTTTTGCTGTTGGCATAGTGGGTGGAATGGGTTGGGGTTTCTTGGTGGGTGTTTCTTTAGTAGATTGCACGATTGATTCATTTGGGGGGTGCTCTAAGTGCGTGGTGTTTTGAAATGACTATTTGATGTGACAGTCCTTGATCGTACTCGATATGACAATCTTTCATCTAGTTTTCTGTTTAATGCTATTTTGGATTCAACATTTAAAATCTAAAAGATTTTAAGTTTTATTTGATTACAGTGCCTTAAGCACGCCAAATAGCACTTGACATGGAATGTTCTACACAAATCGAAAAAACAGCCCCACGTAATTAGTACATAGATGCTCTTCTATGGGTATAGATGGCTCTTGCGTGGAAAATCAGTAGAATTGTTACAAAAACAAAGTTCATAGGGTAGCATGGTTGAGGAAAAAGAAAGTTATAAAAAAAGAGAAGAAAGGAGGCGGCAACCAATTGTGTGATCAAAAACAAATATCTCTGTTGCCCTCCTACGATGCTTAAAATATGTAATTTCAAGATTGCAACTTGCAAGCCACGTCCATCAGGGGTCATATGTAGTTGCTTGCCGTGGAACGCATATAAGAAAATGAGAAATGCTTTAAAAGTATTCGAGTCATGTGAGAATATGGAGATTTGACGAGTACCCACCACCTCGTATGAACAATAAGTCAAAGCACATTGTCAATCATGATATTCCATAACTTGGGCATGTAATTAATAAAGCGAAGAGCGTTTAAAGTTGGAGAGAGATGGAAGATTAATACTGAATCATGGGCTGGATGGACACGCCATACCTTGGTTCAGGAGGGTCCCTCTTTAATACTACTGTTCATTAGAATAGTTTATCTTCAATGCACTGGAATCTTTGTAATGGATGAGGGAGAATGGAACTGATCAGTGCTGACTCGTAGAACAAACTAATTAAGATGGTGGGTATACATGTTGCATCGATGTCTTACTTGCTTGCAAGGAATCTAAGAGCTACCCCCTTTTAATTATGTTAAGGTCAGTTTGGATATGACCTCGCTAACTGAAAAATATAGCAAAGATTTGAGGCCGCCTCGTTTGAAGTAGAACACTGCGTGGCATTCCAGCTGAACTGTCCTCCCAATCTCCCATGAAGGATCGAGGCACCCCCTCTGTCATCCACAGCGGTCTAGAGAGAGACGGCACACACTCGACTTCCACGCCAAGGAACTACTTACTAGTTACTACTCTCTGGTCGGGCTCCTGTCCAACATGGCTTTCCTTCTTCCTCACTCCATGACCCAACCAAACATACCGTTCAGTACTGATCCATCAATGCCCTCTACATGAAGTTCCTACTGGGGAAACTTAAACAAGCCGCACTGGGCCACTGGCAATAGATACTAAAAGGAAAACCAAAAAAAAAAACCCACCAACTAGCTGATAAAGTCACCATGGCCCGTCCGTCAACACGTATCAACTCTGCATGATACCTCGTACACAGTTGTGGGGGAGACGCAGTGGAAATTTCATCCAGTGATATCACTTTATTAATCCAATGAAATCACTCTTTTTAAAAAAAATCTTACCAAATCAATTTAATGAAAAAAATTAAACTCCCTCATTAATTTTAAAAATCCAATGGGGTCTTAAGACCCCACAGGGTATGCTCTGGATCCGCCACTGGGGAGACACACACATGCACAAGGATTAAGATCGGGGATGATCACACTTACTGCAGCCATATATGCTGCTCAAACCCTTCACAGCCAAGAAATTAAGTTCAGCAAGTTTAGAGATAACTAGGAGCCAGTATATATCCTCCTATTCTCTCCACCCTCTTCCTCTACAATCGTTAGGTGGTCATCGCTGGTGGTGAGCTCCTCTGACAGTGGAGTACATAGCGAGCTATATATCCGTGTGCAAGGAGACGAGCGCTCTGGAGCTAGTGCCAAGGCAACTGGTGAAGTCTCCATCAGATGGCTAGAGACAATGGAAGCCGCGATCTGTTCAGTACCCCAACTTGCAAGATTCCGGGACCGGCAACCGCGAACATGTGGAGATGTGTATATGTACTCTACAGAAGATAAATGTGATAGCTAGCTAGAAGCATAGGAACGCGGGGAAGAGAGAGTTGCAGATCACCTAAAGGGAGGTAGGTTTGTTCTGTAGCAACAGAGGATAATCTTTCTTATTGGGAAAACCTCCAAATGATTCCCGGAACCAGGTTTTAGTGCGTGGTGTCTCTCTCCAGGTTTTGGTAGAAACTTAAGCAACGCCAGTGTAATACCACTGTTCATGTGCACGCCTTCCACGGCCACCACACATCCACCTGCAGCTAATTAGCTGTTCCTAACTGTGTTTTCTCTCCATGGGGAGCTTTATATTGTTCTCTCTTGTTTGCTATATCGAGCCTGGCCATGCCTTTGCCATCATGCTTCCCTTGTCGTTGTTGCTTGACACGGGCGCCCGTTAAAGTTGCCTTCTCCTGTTGGACGTGTGGAAGCTTCAGACCAAGCTCCCCCATATGCCGTAATATATATAATGGCCACAGTCGGTTACCTTAGCTAGGCTTCTTCTAAAGAGAGGGTTGGGGGGTGGCACATGGAGGGCAAGACCAACTCATGAATTTGCCCAACCTCTAAAGCTAGAGATGCCATGCTCTATGGCAACATGCATAGTACTCCCTGTGGTCCATGCATGGCTCCACTGCTATCGATCTCCTGTTTGACACAGGCGGGCGTTTCTCCTATCTACGTGTTTATATCCTCGCCTTGCCAGTCTTTGCTTTTGTCCTTCGCTTTGTCGTCCTACCGGGGCCACCTGGAAGAGCAGAGATTCCTTGATTCTATCGTTGGATCGATGTGTGAGACTTGCAGCTTCTTCTCCTTTTGAGATAACAGGCTCTTTCTTTTGATACAGTTTTTACGTGGAAAGCTACTGTCTGCTTCTACCAGAAATATTAGGTAAAAAGTTGGAGCTAGTATTCAGTCTGGATGGATCATACAGCAAGAGCTGCTAATCTCCATTATGAACCCAGTAATTACACCTAAAACAAGAACCTTTGATTTAAAATAAAGTAAGAATACTTATATATATATATATATATATATAACTTAAATCCATTTTGGATTCTTTGTTTCTTCAAAGTGTCATCTATATATGTTCTTAGACGAATAGGAAATATATAATGATGCATGGTTTAGCTCTTGGGTCTTATTGCCGTTAGAGAGAATAATCCATTTAAGTTCGAGTTAGAAGATGTTTTTTTTTAATTTTTAACCCCTGGAATCTTTTAATAGATATATAAAACAGTACCCCATTACAATCTTGTCATGTTATGTAAAATTCCTAGACCAATTTTTTTTTTAAAAGGCCAAAAGAGGCCGAAGTATTTTATTAATAAGAAGAAGATAGTGACAACTAATCCAGAGGCATAGCCAAGACAGATCAACAAAGAGAAAAAGCGATCAGAACTCCATAGAGGAAGATCTATCCCATGAGTAAGTTCTGCGAGGAACAGCCCGAGGGCGAAGACCCGGTCGTCGTGAACAACGCTACATATCTTCTTCATCCGATTCTACTTCCGATGTATCTTGATTTAGACGAAAATCAGACATGAAAATATTTTCCGCTTTAGCTAGTTCAACATGTACGTGAAGATTAAAAATGAAGGAAATGGATAGTGACAAGAAGGATGTAGGTGAAGAGCCATTCTTTCGTAAGGTGTGCATGATCATCCAAAGAATATAGAACATATTGAAAATTTTAAAGGAAAATATTGTATACACTTGAAAATATTCATAGAAAAAGATGTTGAATAAACAAGACATAAAGCACATGAGACCAGCATTAACCTTACGTCGTTGATCGATTTATTGTCAAAATTAGTCTAGAATATGATAAAATAAAGGCTTTTTACATATTTGTCCTTACAAACATCGCTGATTGCTTATTAGTCCTTCAAATTCTACTATTGTGATATAAACTCTTCAAAACATCTGACTCTTGCTAAAAAGTTCATCTGGTTGGGGATGTTAGAAATCCTTGTGAAATCTATAAACTATCTTCATTTTCACCCTCACCCCCTCCGATGGAGAACCCTTATACCCGTCTTTCCCTAATCCACCGCCACCTCTAACATCGGCCATCCGTTGGCCGTCCCAATACCCAGTCTTCTACAACCTCACACCATTGTAGCTGCTTGTCGCCTACTACTCTTTGAGAAACCCAACAATAGCAATTTCAGAGGGGGCCACAAAGGGATGTGAGGTGAAGGAACATGGAATTGGAGGAGGAGCTGTGGCGAATCTCTGAGAGGGAGGAGATGGATTAGAGAGAGAGAGAGAGAACAATAGATTGAGAGAGAGGAGTGTAACAGCACGATCATTCGGATTTGGTTTGATGGGTGATGTGTGTGGTGCTCATGACCAATGTGGGGTCATAGAGCCTTGTTCGTGGTCTTTGTGCCTTGCGTGGGTGTTGTGGGCCTTAGTTCTCAACCCATTAAGTCCGCAGGTTTTCTGGTGAAGAAGGCGACGAGGTGTGTCGTTGTGTTTCGAATGCGACGGCTTCCTATGTCGCGATTCACCATCCGCTTTTTCGCAGCGCGGCGCGAGTGGCAATGGTCTAGTCTATCGCATTTAATGTGTTATAAACGCGACATCTGCCTCCATCACGATTTTGGCTGTGCATTTATTGTTTTGTCCGGCGTGAGGGGAGCTACTGCAGAGCTCCTGTGGCATTTTTCAGTTTCCTAGTGGCTGGTCCGGCACGGGGTCCACGTAAGGAGGGTGTCTGGAGCGTTGGTGTGCCGGCAATGTGGTGGTTTTCGCATTTTGCGGGTTCTTTGAGTTGGTAGGGAGACTTCCTCTTTTACCTTGTGTTATTTAATTGGTTTAAAGTTTTAAAAGCATGCATGGTATGATAGCATGTGGTAGCTTAGCTTTCATTTTATGAGCTTCTGTATGGTTTGCATGGTGTGTGGAATGGTTTTTTGGAGAAGGGAGGGGGGTTCAGCCGTCTGCCTGAGAAGGCGACGATGTGAACCGTCGCGTTTTAGTGAGAATGCGACGGAGTAGTCCGTCGCATTCTCTTTGATGGTTTCAATTGGTGTGAACGTGACCACTTGACCCGTCATGTTCTTGTTGAACGCGTCGGTGTGGTCTATTGCGATTTGGTGTACGATTCAGTTTGTTCTTATCGCGACGTATCATTCGTCGCGATTTGAACTTTGACTGTTGAGTTTGACCGTTTGGCTTGAAGGCGACGTATCGAGCTGTCGCATTCTGGTCACGACGCTGGGCCCTGTCGCGTTAAGTTTGGAATCGCGGCCATTGAGGTCGTCGTCGTTTTTAAAGGCGACGTCTGTGTCCGTCGCGTTTTGACTTCCGAGGTGTAATTGTGGTGGTTGGGATGTGATGGTTCTACTTGGACCTAGCCTTGATTGTTTAAAGTTAATTTAAGTTGTTTTGAGTTAATGAATATTAGTAAAGCATGTTATAGGCTTATTGGTTTAGATCATGTTTAGTTAGTAAATTAAGTTAATTGTGTTATTATGCTCATTATGTGGTTAATGTGCATTGTGGCTTATGTTGCCATGGGTCATGAGATGACCAATGACAGGCAAGGTTATTATGTGTTTATGTGGCTCATGTGTGTTTAAGTGTATGGTTGCTTGGAGGTCACACGGTGACCAGTGATGAGTTAATTAAGGTATATGTGTCATGGTATAAGTTTTATGGTTATGTTAAATGACCAACGTGGTTTGTGTGTTAGCCGAATTTGGTGGTCTGGCGCCTATTCCGGAATGCCTCTTCAGTCAAGTACCTCAGATTCTTTGTGAGCCAGACACGTTATGTTTGTTGTGCTTGGGGTTTGTCCTGGTACTGTGTGTACCGTTGAGGTCTGTGTCATCTTCCTGGACACCCTCACTCTTGTGTTTTAGTTGTACGTCAAGCAGAAGGAAAGATGATAGTGGACAGCGACTCGTGTTTGTGGGTGTGGGGTCACTTGTAACGCGCTCATGGTTAGAGGACGGACACCAGTAGACATACTGATCCCTAGCTAGTCTTGTGTTTCTGGTGCCTCACTTTAGAGAGCTCAAGCCAGAGTCTCTAAAGGTGTCAGGCATGGGCCTACAACTGTGTGGTCTGCATGTGTGATGTTTGTTGGTCTCCACTGTTCTTTGTCTTTACTGTGTGGTTGTGGAGCGGCAGTTGGACCTTTCATCCTGGACTGTGAGACTGAGAGGTAGTTCTTGTGCTGTGTTGTCCAGGTTGGGTACTAGCGTCATGAACCGGTAGTCCATTCCCGTGTGGTGGCGTCGTTCCTTTCTGACTCATGCTTTGTCAGTGGTTGTGGCTTGTGAGTGCTGGCTCACCAGTTGTGGTTCCGACTTGTTGTGGTGTGCCCTGTTGTAGCATTATGGTAGTTGTGGTTTCTGTGGTGGTATCTTGTGGTGGTAGGTACCTGTACCCTGTATAGGTAGTCATTTATTGTGGTACGCTATGTACCAACCTTTTCAGGTGTTGAGGTGGAGTTGTGCTTCGTGGAGGTCGTGTTGGAGCTAGGACCTTCAACTTATTGTGTTGTACTTTTTTTTAGGGTAGTCTTATGAGGTGTTCGTTGTTTTAGGGTATAGTGGACTAGTTCCTTGTTGGCAGTCCTGTTACCCTTATGTTTGAGGTTCGCCTGTGAGGCTTGTGACCTAGGCATTTTTGTTGTCATTGTGGACTAGTGTTTCTGTACTAGCCCTGCTAGTTTCTTTAGTTCTTGTAGATTGTGTTAACTAGTGAGTTTTATTTAATTGCAGTTTAATTATGTTTAGTGCGATGTGATTTGGCTAACGGTGTTACTAGTGAGACTCTTTGCGGTTGAGGTCTCTTCAGTTTTCAGTTGTTATTTTTGGGAGGTCCCTGCTGAACCTGTGACTTGTTGAGGCACACTCCCTTACAGTTCTTTTCAGGTGCTAGCCATGTGTTGGCTCGCAGTGGCGTTTGTGGCAGACTTGTAGAACCAGCAGTTGAGTCGTAGTTAGTGTTGTGTGAGCTTTGCTCCTCGGTATGTCCTAGGTAGTTGTACTTTTCTCTTGGACATGTATAATATATTGGGACAGTATAATGTGTTGTAAAAGAATATGAGAACATGTACTTTTGTGTCTTATATCTTGTGGATGTCTTTTATAGTCTTACTAGGTACTTGTGTGAGCTATCTCTGGAGAGACTTCGATCTGTTCGTGGAGGAGGGTCTAGATATGGAGTCTTATTGGACATCAATATACAGGGTCGCTACAGAGAGAGCACAAGACTATGTGTGTGTGTGGTGAGAGAGAGAGAGAGAGAGGGTGTGCGTTGTGGGTGTGGGGACGGGGTGTCGTATGGGGGAGATCCCAACTATGCGATCACTCACCCTACTTGGAACATGAGTTGTTCGTCTAGGCATGCATTGTGGTTGCAAGGGATAACTAGCTGCTCTCCACCTACAAAAATAGGTGGAAATGGAAGAGTGGGCATCAATGTATGCTCCTCCTGATGCTTGTAGTCATGTTGGATTCTTGCCCTGACTCTTGTAGCCAGCGGTGGGATGACATCGTCATCACCCAGGTTAATTATTCGGGCTTGCAAGCCTTCAAGCACGCACTAGTGAATCTCAGGGGCTCTTGAGGAGTTGCAACGACATTAGCCTTAATGCTTGCTTTGGTGCCTGGATAGGGATCAAGTATGCGGGGGAAGGTCATCTCCATCTAGCTCCCTTGGAAGGGCCTTGGCCACTGCCATGCAAGCCCCGGCCCCGTCCTACTTGAAACCCCTCGTGCGCTCACTTGGTCTAGGGTGGTGCGCTCGGGCATGTGTCTTTAAGGAGTGTCATCGCCGCCGCTTCTTTGAGAACATGCACTGCGAGCTCAAGTGCCACGCCAGTGAAGCCGCCATGCCCTGGGGCCATGAGGCCGTGAGGTTATGCTGCATTGTTGGTTATGCACAGTAGCATGGAAAGCTATTGCCTCTCGCCTCGTTGTGGTCGTACAACAATATCCGATTTCCGGCAACGGCAAGGATAGCTCTAGGTGTCCTTGAACAAGATTCTAGGGTCGTCGGTGCCGAGGGTGTCAAAGAGGACGAGGAGTGGCGGGCAACCGTTGACCATAGCTGGGGGCTCCCAAGAAGGGTGAGCACGATGGGCTACCAGAGGTTATTGGGGCTTGCTAGTAGTCTTCCTCATAGTGATCCTCCCTTGGCGGAGGTAGCTCGGGCGAGCTTCATGGCCTCCTTGGATAAGGAAGGGGAGGACAAAGCCACAGTGGCGACAGGGAACAGAGCCATTCGTTGCTTGTGAATCTAAATTAAGGGCTATTTTTTGTCAATTTAACTTAGGTTGGTTTTAATTTCATCGACAGGAAGAAACAATGTGGTTAATGGCAACATTTTGAAAGATTTATATGACCATAGTCAGATTTGAGAGATTAATTGACAATTAAAGATATTTGTAGGGACTAATATGTAAAAAACCCTAAAAATAAAAATAAAGATATCTAATTCTGGTCCCAAAATTGCCAAATTGGGATGCTTTACGAAAGAAAGACTTCAAGTCCTCTTCAATACAACTTTGTGAAGTCTTTAATAAAAACTCTACATTTGGGTGGATTTTAAAGCCTCCGCCTTGTGTATCTAATTAGAGAAATATTAGTTGTACATTATTAACCTACGTGGCCCCATTTATTAGGAATATTTATGCTCCTAGGTCATTATTTGTGAAAGTAATTTATTATTTTTAACATATTATTTGTCACTTTTAGTGTTAAAGTTGACAAAAATTTATTTATCGTATTTAATTAATTATTTATTACTTTTAACTAGTGGGATCTGCACCTTGTACTCGCGACGAATAACATACTCTACCAAAAATAAATATTTCTCATCTAATTAACATATGCAGGCAGGGGAGATAATCTCCTTGTATTTCCAATAAAATCTGGTCCATATATCATCAAATTCTAGTCCAAATAAAAAACCCCAGCAGTCCAATTTAGAAAATTTCATTCATAAAGTCATGATGTTCCAATTAGATCTGTCAAGGTGCACTGTTCCTACTCACAGTAGATGGCGCATGGGTGCCCATAAATGCCCTCACCATATAAAGGAGCACCAAACAGGCCATGTGTCCACCGATTTGATCTGTCAACAGGAGCAGTGAAGTCAGATTTGGCTTGATTAGATCTTTCTGTGATGCCTACATTATGGTAGGTAGAACATGGAGGAAAGATTATCTCTACTGTCTTTGGTTGTCCCATTTCCCTACCTTGTTACTTCATGTCATTGGACTTGACAGTGGGGTGAAAATTTTAAGTCTTCTATGGTTCCACCAAGGAATGGCATCCCAAGATGACAGAAGAGGTTAAAAGAAAAGGATGGTAACTTTGCAATGCCAGTAAGCCAGAAGGCAAAGGGTGCTTAGTATTTACACATGGGAAGGTGTGCCTTCACCTCAGCTTTTAGGACAAACATTCCTTTTACTTCACAGATTAAAAAAAAAAAAAAACCTGTCTCCTTTTGATCATAACAAACAGGAACCCCCACAACATCATGGGAAGCCATTACCCATAAGGGGATATGGTCCTACCAGCTATCTGTAGTGGGGCAATTTAAGGTGTAAAGGTAAAATGGAGGATACATAGATAACTTGATGAAGGAATAGGATCCACCAAACAGTGAGAGGGCCTTGGTGTGGTGCCTTTTTGGATTGAGATGGGTAGTTATTGCAATTTTTGGTACATGAAGCACATTACCTTCTTTTAATGATGTCAAATCTTATACCAGAGTGGTACTTGGATACGATATTGCTATAAAGTGGGAATTAGTTCATGAGAAGGATGTAATGTAAAGGTGCAAAGTTGAAATGTCTCTCCATTGAGGGAAGGGGTTACCTAACCTAGGGTGTCAAAAACTAATTTGGATAGGTTAGGGATAGAGTGGGATTATCTTCAAAATAATGGAGTTATCCTCAAAATTTTGAGCTAGAGATAGAGTGTGTGTATCCCTAGTCTATCCAAATACCAAACACAGCTCCAAGGGTCATCATAGCAAAATCTCCAAGCTCTCCACGAAATTAGATGTTTCAAAAATAAATAAATGACTAATGTTCATGATGTAATTAGAGTGTTACTCATAAATTGAAAGGCAACATAATCTTACAAAGTCTCTGCCAGTCTAGGACCAGTAGAGGGATCAGTTAAAGATAATTTTATGGTGCTTTTCAGGAATGAGGCTTTCAGAGCCTCCACATCCTAGTATGGTAGCTTTTGGTCTTTGCACCAAGCTTCCCTTCTTCATTACAAGATTAAACTTGCCCAACTTTTAATTTCAAATTTTCACCCACCACATCTATACCTTTTTTTTGTTGATTGCACTCACTTCTTCCACCACACATTCCCAAGACCCAATTAGTAAATGTCCACATTAGCTCTACAACAAAGCCTAATCACTCTCTAGTGTTATCCTCATATGACCCACTAATCTCCCCCAGATTGCTAGATCACAGTCCAAAGTCCCATCATGATCATCATATTATCTCACCAAATCTCCCTGTCCCCTCACCCAACAAACCCCATCATCATGGTGATCATGATCTTGATCATCATCACATATCACCTCCCTTCCAACAATTCCAACCCCTACCCAGAGCACACTTACCTTCCAATCCACATTCCCTCCCCCCACCCCCCACCCCCAAAAAAAAAGAAAGAAGAAAGGGAAAACCCCTTTGCAATGGCCCTTTTTCCCTAACTTATCTCCAACCCCACAATTCCCCTGGTCCCCTCCCCATCCCCAACCCACAATTCCAACATAGATTAGCCCCACATGCTAGTTGGTGTCAGAGGATCTAGTTATCCTAACATAAATTCTGTTAGCAAGTAGAGAGAGAGATGAGGGAGAGGATAGAGATAAGAATTATTTCAGAGGGGGGAGGATACGGAGAGAGAGAGAGAGAGAGAGGACAGGATGATAGGAAGAAGGGGGGGAAGAGAGAGAGAGAGGAATAGAAAGGGGATAGGGATAAACCAAGGTTGGAATAGGGATAAGGCCGATAAATAGCTCTGCAGTTAGATTCCTGTTGTAGAGTACATCGCTCTTACCGACCAGAAGAAAACTCACCTACCTCCCTCTCCTCTCCCACCTCCGGCGTCTCCCCTCCCTCAAACCTCCCCCGCCGACGCCGGAGCTGCACGTCCGGATTCCAGACCCAGAATTGCTTCCCCCAATGGTCGGAGGCGGCGGAGCAGAAGAGGAAGAGGAAGCGACAGCTGCAGGGCCGCCCGCCCCCGCCGGAGCACTCCAGGAAGCTGAGCTCCGCCGGGTGGCTGCCCATGTCGACTCCCTCGTCTCCTACTCCTACTCCATCAAGCCCTTCCCGGGCAAGTGGCAGTCTCTCCGCAACCGCCTCGCCAAGCTTAGCTCCAGCCTCGCGGCCGCCGCTGCAGGCGTCGGCTTCCCCAGCTCCGACGGCAATTCGACCGTGTCCGCGCTCCTCCAGGCCATAACGTCGACCGCGGACGAGGCCTTCGGCCTCGCCCGCAGCTGCGCCGAGGAGTCCTACGGCGGTGGGAAGCTCCTCATGCGGAGCAACCTGGACCTGGTGGCTTCGAAGTTGGACCTCCACGCCCGGACGCTGGACGAGGCCTACGCCTCGGGGGTCCTCGCCCACGCCCGCGCCATCGTCCTCTCCAAGCCCGGCGCCGGCGCCAGCCGCGAGGACATGAGGGCTTACGTGAGGGACCTCTTCTCCCGGGTGAAGGTCGGTGGCGACTCCGAGATGGCCTCCCGGGCGCTGGTCGCCCTAAACGAGGTCCTCAGGGAGGACGACAAGTACGCACGCATCGCCGCCGTCGAGACGCCGGAGGCCGCCGGCCTCCTCGTTGGCCTCCTCGAGTCCAGCGACTGGACCGCCCAGGAGGAAGCCGCGGCGGCGGTGTCCGCCATAGCCGCGCACGAGTCCTACCGCCCGCCGCTGGTCCACGCGGGGGCTGTGGCGGCGCTAGTCCGGGTGCTGGAGGAGGCCGGGACAGCGCCGGGGAAGGAGAGGGCTGCGAGGGCCCTGCAGAGCCTCACGGAGAACTCCGACAACTCATGGTCGGTGTCGGCGCACGGGGGCGTCACCGTGCTGCTAAAAATCTGCGGCGACCGGATCAACGGAGGGGAGCTGATCAGCTACGCGTGTGGCGTGCTGCGAAACATCGCAGGCG
The DNA here is from genome assembly GCA_014218235.1 of Colocasia esculenta. Taxonomy (NCBI): domain Eukaryota; kingdom Viridiplantae; phylum Streptophyta; class Magnoliopsida; order Alismatales; family Araceae; genus Colocasia; species Colocasia esculenta. Next base: position 1,311,879 of record CM024760.1, on the reverse strand, counting down.
TCGGCGAGATCAGGCGGTTCATGGTGGAGCAGGGCGTGGTACCGGTGTTCGTGAGGCTCGCCGGCTCCAAGGAAGAGGCCTCTGCCATCCAGGCGATCGTGCTCCTCCAGGCCATCGCCGGCGACGATGCCGACATGAAAGCTAGGATTGCCAGAAGCGGAGGAACCGAATCGCTAGTCCGCATGCTCGATCCCAACTCGTCCTTCTCTTCCAAAGCCAGGGAGATCGCCTTCCGGGCCATCGAGGCCCTCTGCTTCTCCCCGGCGACCTCCGTCATCGCCCTCCTCGGCGCCGGTTTTCTCTCCCGAGTCGTCTTCTTCCTCCGCCACGGCGAGACATCCGTGCAGGAATCGGCGCTCAAGGCGGCGTCCCGCCTCAGCGCGTCGTCCACGGAGGCCCGGCGCGCCATGGGCGACGCCGGCCTCATGCCGGAACTCGTGAGACTGGTGGGGGAGGCCCGGTCGCCGGAGGTCCGGGACTTGGCCGCGGAGGCGCTCGCCAGGATGGTCTCGGTGCATCGTAACCAGAGGAGGTTCGTGCAGGACGAGCAGGGCGTGGGCAGGATCCTGCAGCTGCTCGACCCCGACGAGGAGAAGAAGGTGAACCGGAAGCTCCTGCTCTGCGCTCTTATGGCGATCTCCGACAGCAAAGCGGAAGGAGACGAATTCAAGCTTCTGGTACGTGAAGAACCTTCAGAAACTTGCAGAGAGAGATGTAGCAGAGGCCAAGAAGATCACCAAGAGCTGTCTTCCAACAGATTCCTCTCTATTCTCACTGGTCTCTGGAGCTCCTGAAGTTGTGGTACAGCAAAATTCTCAATTTTTTCTTGTTTATTTTACCTTTTCTTTCCTTGTTTGATGCTCATGATCAGTATCTATCAGCCCCTTTCTTCCATCATTTGCTTTTTTTTGTTGGGTCTCTTCCCTTTCTCACTTTTGATCTTGGGGGCAGCTTTTCAGATGATTTCCCCGCCCCTCCTTGGTGGGAATCTCTCGGCAAACAACTGTCAGATGATGCTGGGACCTTCTTTTCTTTCCTTTATCCTTCTTCCTTGTAATTGCCCAAACAAAGGTTTGTAAAAAGAGGATTCAAGAAAGGTTGTGGATAGAGTTGCAGGTTGCATGGTAATCAAACAAGGGGACGGTTTTCTTCTTCTTCACCGTTGTTCAACATCTTTACAGATGACCTGTTGCCCGCAAGTTTTACTGATGAATGCAAGTCCTCCACATTCTCTTCCAAAGCTGGAACCTTTTCTGTTGATTTAGTGAGAGAATTGCAAGCTCACATTTCTGCTTCAAAGCACAAACCTTTCTGTTGGCTGGGAGCACAGCAGAGGTACTGAAACATTCCTTACCACAAGAGCATGTCTGGGGCAGCAAAAATTTGATGCAACATCTCATTTGGAAGGCTGTAATTGGAATGGGAGAGTTGTCAAATTTGGCACCTGCTAGGCATGAGAAGAGAGCCTCATCAATGCACGGTCTGGACACAGAAACCTACCATTTTTCACATGTGGGGTCTGCCTAGTGTATCTAAAAGCAAAATAGAAACACTTGTGTGCTCGCTCAGCTAAATGTTGTGCAAAAACTGTAACCATAGCAACTTTGGGCATTTCCATGTTCCCTTCTGTGAGCGCCCCCAGAGCCATGAGGGCAGGCAGTGGGAATCTAGCCCGTCAATGTTTTCTGCGATGCACAAAATATCTCCCTTGTTCCAGAACCAAGCAATGATTAACACCAGAATGATCAAAGGGGATCAGAAACAAGTACTTTGACAACACAGTTAAGTTAGAAGTTTTAAGTTTCACATGGCCCATAAGGGTGTAATCCCCACCAAAGTAGCTCAGGCAATGTTATGTGCTGTCAATACCTTATCACTAGTTATAAACATCTGTCTGATTAGATGCCAAACTCCCATGTCAAGGCAGACTTTGCACCAGACACAAAAACAACCGGTAGAGGATAGAGGGTCTACTGAGGAGAGCAAAATTAGACAATGTCTCTTAATCACTAGAGAAAAGGAGGAGAGGAAGAAGGCAACCTCAAAAGAGGCAGAAGCCTCCAAACATTTAATAGAATAAATTTATGCGTGAGGGTGACATTAGACAATGTGATAATATTGATGATGGGCAATCATTTGTAAGTTTATGCACACTTTTTTTTTTTCAGTTTAATCAAGAACAAAGGCAGATAAAAAAAGAGAACAGTGTGTGAGCTGGATGGGGCACATGGGCAGCTAGTGATCCAGAGACAAAACTCCATCTGAGGCCATCTCAAGTCCGTCCATCGTGTTTTTGGCCTCTTCCTCTCAGCTTCTCATGCCGAGGACGACCCATCCGGATGGTTGCTCCCTTGGCTTCTTGTCCTCTAGCCTTTTAAAAATCTCAGCCAGGGGGACCGGTCTTTCTTCCCCTGCAAAGTCTTGCACACACGAAAGCAGACACCTGCAACTGTGCATCCATATCCCCCATCACATGCTCGTCCCAGGTTTAATCACCCCCATGGATGCCATGGCATGGCAAGAGGGGAAGCTGTGGAACACAGTGGTTTCATCTGTTAGAGGACAGATGCTAAGGATGTGATCTTTCTGGCCAGCATGGGGTGTCTGGAGTTGGAATCTTGTCACATCATTCTTGCTGATTAATTAAAGAATTCTGTTCCTATAAATAAAATAAAGAGAGCATTCCGATTTGTGGTATCTTTGCAGCGGATAAAAGAGACGTGCCTTGTAAATATCATTTATCCAACACTGCATGAACCCATGAAGATATTTGAAAGCAAGACCATGCTTGTCGTAGCTGTCAATGGGAAACACACTTAGTTTCTACAAGTCTTTGGTGAAATTAATGTTCATCAAACTATGCAGCAAATGCGGGAAGCGATTGCTTGACCCTGCAACAGGGAATCAAACCATTGATCTGTTTTTACAAGCTTAAAATACCAATAAAAAAGCTTAATGTTCCAAGAAACCCCCTATGGGTTTCATCGTTGACAGAGTGGGGGAATCCATAAGAAAAATATGGGTCCTGCTTCATGACTTGTGCATGCAAGCAAAGGGAAGGATTGTCAAATTGGAAGAGGGATGGGAACATTGCTGACTCATGGTGGGGGGAAGGGGTGATTTCATTTCTCTATATTATGTTTATATGTGTATATATATCCTTGATACTTGATGATTTTAAGTCTACTAAATAGCAGAGTGATGGAGATGTGAGCACAAGGAGATGGACTCAACCTTTGTGAACTAATCTTAAGCTTTTTTATCACAGCAGCTAGATGAGAAAGGTTGCCATCGGATTGGCAACCTGACACAGACAGGACTTGCGTAGGTGAAGGCATTCAAGTTTCATGGCCCCTCAAAATTTCCTACTCCAAGACTTGAATAATTTCATATTTGAAATCTTTGTATTTGTTGACAGAAAAAAAGGAAAAAAGAACTCAGGAGAGTCGCTGTCTCCTACAGCAAACTAACATGGCTTGTGCAAGCACATGTTTCTTGTTATTAGCTGTTTGCAAGAAATCCGAGAGCTCTTTTCTTTTCATTTTCCTTCTTTACTTAGAACCAATTCCAGAATTGGTTGAAACCCAAGGTTGATAACATCTTATATTAATGAAAGAGGAAAGCAGTCTGGGTGGTAAAGGGAGAAGTATATGAAAAAGAGGAAGATACTATATATTATCTGTTGTTAAAGATCCGAACTCTATAATTCAAAATTTAGGTTTTGAGTTGAGGAAATCTTTACATATATAGAAGTGAAACTCTCGTTATTTTTCAATATGAGACTAAACCATAACACCTCTCTCACATCAAATCATTAATTTGGGAGGTAGCATGGTTAGGACAAGTACCCAATACAAGAGACGAATATCTTGGATAAGCTCACTCTGATACCACCATTAAAGACTCGAACTCTAACCTAAAATTTAGGTTTTGAGTTGAGAGAAGAATTAATTAATATATATATATATGTATATATATAGATGAAACATCCATATGTAGATTTTTAATATAGGATTAAACCATAACATCTATTAATATTGATCAGAGGCCTACCTTCACATATGCTTTACTGTGTTCTGGCCACAAATTAAATGAATGTGAATTATTCTAGTGTGATTTTAAGTCTTGGATTCCCATCAGGGTTTTGAGTGAGATTTCATTCTACTATGCAGTTAAAAGAAAATTGAAATTTATTTACCGTACAATTCAATTTGTAGCAAAGGGTAATGTGGCCTGAACATCCACAAGGAAAAAATAATAAAAGTTAAGATAAGACATCTTCTCTTTAGCTTGTTCCATAGACAAATGCCGTCTCTCATTTTCCTACTTCAACATAAAGATATCTCCGTAGAATAAATCTACATAATTGCCACTTTTATCTTTTATTTTGGATGTTGTCTCTTCATATAAATCAATTATATAGAGATATATTTGCTACAAACCTTTTGCCGGGGGCTTATTACTCGAAAAAAATTCTACTATCATAACCCTAATAGTTAACCCCACCACACAACCACCATCTCAACACTCATGAATGGGATATATTATATATATATATACTCGTTATATCAGCAACAATAAACGATATCTCAAGAAAAAACCTGCATTTTAAAAGACATGTAAATGTTTCAAGTGTGGTGAAACTGGACATTATGCCAATGAATGTCCAATAAAAGATCAGCCATAACCTTATTGAAAATATAAACATAGTTAATGAATTATATGATATTGTAACCGGTTCTCATATTTCTGAAAATGAAATAGATCTATATGACTATGAAATAGAAAGTGTGATAGAAATTGATAAAAGGAAATCCTTTAGAAGATTTTGAAGAACCAATACATCTGAATATTCTGCTGGAAAACAACAAGAATTTTTAGATCAATATAGAAATGGCTTTTAGAAAATGAAGATACTGATTATAATTATGAATTCGAAAGCACAGATTAGAATATTATACACAAAGAAGATACACCTACTATGTGAATATGGTTCAGATACTAGTAAAGAATTAGAAAATTATCCATACATGAAGAAGATACAGATGACTCTAATAAACAACTAGTAATTTTTGATGAATCATTATATATAAAATTCAAACTCTTCTTGGTTAATAGAAAAGAATAAGGTCTATAATTTTAAATGGAACTTCCTTAGACAAAATAATTCTTCATAGAAAGATTCGAACGAGTCACAGACTCTGAGAAACTAATAGTAATATAACAAAAATTCAGGTAATTAATAAAGATCAATAAAACAGTACTAAATAGTATCAATGATAAGAGGAAACAAAAGATGAATATCTCCATCTTGGTTGTATAGATATAACTATTAAAGCAAATTTTAGAAAGGTATAAATGCTCCTTCAACAATTATCATATCAGATATAGACTCCTTACTCCGTCTCAATCTATTATAGGTATGATACAAAGCAATTTGATTTATCAATATTAAAATTTAGAATCTTTCCTCAATATGCTATAAGTCTTATGATAAAAACTTAGATCAAAGTTTATATATATATCATGAGTTATCAGAATCAAATGCAAAAAGGAAGTAAACCTTTAACAATAACTACAAATTTACTGGCTTCCTTATCAGAAAATAATGATATCCCTACAAAATCCTTACCAGAAAATATTATTATGTTAGAAGATCAACTGAGTTACTCTGAAATAATAGAACCTCAACAAGAAACAATAACTCTACCACAAAATTGGTATATATCTATGGAAAAACTTCGAGAAAGACAACTAAATACCAAACAGAAACTAGTAATAGAAGATGATAAAATTAAACTTAAAAGATCATTAACTTTGCCAAGACAATTACAAATTAAAGACTTAGATGCTTTAAGTAATTCAGGAGAATCCTCTAATAATTTTCAATCAGCCAGAAAATCCTTTAGTCTGCAAAGATACTTAGAACATGATTTTCCTAAAGAAGAACATGTTAGGATAACTAGTAAATATGCTAATCTAGTTACAATTCTCATAACTGTAACCTATGGAATAGAAAATAAACAAAAGACAGTGAATGCTCTGATAGACTCAGGAGCTTCAATGTCCCATATTAATACAAATATTATAGAAAATCAAATCAAATCTGCCAAAGAACGCATGCAATATATCACCTTTGACAATAAAATAGTAGAAGTTCAATATGAAGGATGTGTTTCCTGCCTATCTCTATTAGATGTAAATAATGTTCCTCATTCAATACCTTTTGATCAACTATATGCAAATCCACAAGATTCAATTGCACTACTTATAGGAAATGATATCTTAGAAAAACTCCAGCCAATTACAATAAATCCTAATACAATCACATTTACCTTTAATCAAAAACAATAACAATCAATAGAACTATAGAACCCTATAGTCACATTAGAATGGAAATAGCATTTCCTAAAAGAGTATACTTTCATAAAAATCAATCATTATTTATCATCAAATATGACTCTAATATGCCTTATGGCCAGAAGAGTCTGAAATAGATTTACTATTTTTAGTAATGAAACAATACCATAGCTCCTTATGAAAGAGCAATACTTTCAACTGGAATAGGATTCAATTCCTCCCATATTTTGGTATAATAAAAGGTAAAAATGGATGGCTCAAGAATGTAGATGTAGATAGATTCATAGAAGGTGTAATAAAACATCTTACTCAGAGAAATAAAGGTTATAATTAGAAATTGTGAATCAGATGCAATTATCAAAATAATTATAAAATGAAATTAGTTGATATATAATACACAACAGATGGAATGGAATTGTCCAAACAGACAAATCGATTATAATAAATATAAAGAACCAAATAATAAACTTCATATGTTAATTCCTATCATAGATACAGGTGCAACAAAGTCTATTACAGACAATGTTCCTTGGCTTAATAAATATAAGCAACAACTCGCTGAACCAAGTTCTTCTCTGGAATCATAGGAGAAATCTCTTCTACACATGTAGCTAGAGAAGTACCAATATATATACTAGACAAAAATATATAGAAGAAGAATTCATCATCCCAGAATTATATCTTATTAACCAATCTATAGGAAAAATGATTCTTGGTAATAATTTCATCAATAAATACTCTCCGATTACAATTGATCGATTATATAATATTTTTACTAAAGACAACAAACAAATCATTATACCCAGATATTTTATGTTGAAGCAAAAACATACAATTAAAACAATTTCAGAAACCTTTGAATCACAGTTCATGAATAGTTTAGCAGAACTCTTTTCAGATAACCCACTAAAATTATTTGATAGAATCCTAGATTTTGTAAGTTAGAACTTCTTCCTGAAAGTAAAGGAAAAATATACGAACTAAACCATTGGTATACTCAAAACAAGATACTGATGAGTTTAAAACTCAGCTTACAGAATTAAATCTATCCCGTTAGTACAAAATAGTTCTAGTCCGCATACTTCTCCTCTGCCTTTATGGTCAGGAACTACTCTGAACAAAAGCGTGGTAAAGCTCGTATGGTGATAAATTATAAACCATCAACAAAAATATAAAGTTTGATGGATTCATATTCCAAGTTGTGAAAGTATCATAAAAAAATACAGAATAAACAATGGTTTAGTAAGTTTGATGCCAAATCAGGTTTTTGGCAAATAAAACTTGCTGATAGAGAAACAAAAGAACTATGTGCTTTCTCTACTCCATATGAACATCTAGAATGTTTAATAATGCCTTTTGGAATAAAGAATGCTCCACAAGTATTTCAAAAATGGATGAATTCTTTGTTTAAAGAGTATGATCATTTCATTACTGTTTATATTGATGATATTCTAGTCTTCTCCGATACATATGAACAGCATGTTCAACACCTTAATATAGCACGAAGCATCTTAATTAAACATGGTGTTATACTCTCCCCAAAGAAAATCGAATTATGTAAGCAACAGATAGAATATCTAGGTAAAATCATCACTAAGGGACAAATAGAATTACAGACTCATATTATTACTAAAATAAAAGATTTCCCAGATACATTCACTACACTCAAGCAATTACAAAGTTTTTTAGGCATACTCAACTATGGTAGAAGATATATTCCAAGATTAAGTGAAATAACTCAAAACTTACAAAATAAAATTAATTCAGAAAATCAGAAGTATAAAAAAGACAATAACAAGATAGCCTCTAAATGGGATACAGATAAAATAAAAATAATTCTTACAAATGAAGAAAATCAAGAAATCAAGTACTTAAAATCAATTATGACTAAAATCCCTAAAACTATTATACCAACACAATCTGATAATTTAACCGTCTCTACGGATGCAAGTCAATTTTTTTGGCTGGTGTAGTTACAATAGAAACTTCAAAAGATATAGTTGGATATACTTCAGGAAAATTTAGTAAGGCTGAAATCAATTATTCTACTTATGAAAAAGAATTTTTAGCGGTATTAAAAACTATAAAGAATTTTAACACTGGTTATTACCTTCAGAATTCAATATCAAAACAGATAATAAAGGTTTATACCATTATATCAAAATAGAAAAAAGATCAAATAGTCGAAGAATTAGATGGTTTATGCAATTAGAAAGATTTTACTTATACTATCTCTTTGTGCCTGGATATCAAAATATTATTGCTGACTTTTTATCTCGTCCCTTACAGCATGCAGCCTCAGAGGAATAATTTTCCATTTTTAGAGCAGTGATTAGTTCTCCAGTCAATAGTCCTAATAGTCCTCGTCCCTCAGCTCAATAGCTAAAAGTAGTCCAATAATCACTTTGGCTTTTGCCGAAGGATCTATCAAAATAGACATGTCCAATAGCCACAATCACAAATAATTCATAATCTTGCTCATGTAGAACCACATACAGATGCCAAATAATCTTACCAGATATGCTTTTGATGTAATAAATAATCTTTGGAAAAGAACTGGTGGACTTCAAAGTAGTCCAGAATATCTTGCAAGCATAAGGCAACTAGATGAATGCCTTTCCACCATGGAAGGATTCATCATAGTTTTCACCAAGAGAGACATATTAGAGAGCAAAAATAGCTGAATATGAGAAGAATTAGCAATAGTACAAACTTCATATAAGGATTTGCTTATCAATAATATAGTCCCATTTTTAGAAGATTGTATGGAAGATACTCCAATAATGGGACACTTGATATTTTGGATAATTTGTCCAAAAAGGAAATATGGTCTGCCCAGCTAGAGACTCTTAAAAGAAGAGCTCTATATAAATTTTGCAAGTCCCAGATGCCATAGATGTCTCTAATATTGTTGATAATATGTGGGTATGATCCCATCCCGGATCTATATCAAGAATATTCAAAAAATATTATAAGCATTTGGCATATGAAACGAATAGCTCTGACTTTTGATATGGTTGATAACAGAGCTATATATGCTATAGAACAAGGCTTGGTCCAATGTTTAATAATTTCCAGAAACCAAGTCATGAATATGAACTTCCCAATGATAATAAAACAATAGTCAGTTGGCTTCCCGAGCTAATCCAATATATTGAATTTTCCATAAGATCATCCTTCCAGAACCAACTATGGAAGGACATATCCTGCTCTACAAATATGGGAAATATCTCCTCAAAGCTCATATCTGCTCTACTACGAGAAGCAACCTCCAGCAACCTTTGATTGGTACAAAGAACAGAAGAAAAATTTGTGCCTCATCAAGAACTATAACAAATTTCCAGCATCAGCAACTTCATGGTGTGATGGACGCATATTAATTATTGACAAATTCAAGATCATAGCTCATCATCCGGAAAATCATACACCATTTGATACTTCACTACTGGGCCCCTCCAGTAAGAAGATATTTGAGGAAATTCCTCAAATTAATTCTGAGATGGTAACTATAAGAGGACAATATCTTTGATATGGACATCAACCCGGAAGATATCTAGACAACAACTCTAGATAAGAAGAATCTTCTAAGCCTGGAATACAACAAAGCAGAAGATAAGGAAGAATCAAATATTGTTGCTGCAAAGAAGGTTGATATGACACAAAGCTAGAAGCTGCTGCCAAAGAAAGAATATGACATAAGATGCTCTACAGTACTCAATAATTGTACTTTGTAATAGTGATATGATAACTTAGAATCTTGTATAGTCTTCAACTCCCATCTATAAATAACCTACCCCTTCGGGTTTTGAAGGGCACGAGAAATTAGCATAGCAATACAGTTTCTATTCTACATCTCTCTGTCTCCACTACCTCCACTGCCTCCACTCTCTGCACTTCCGCACTTTCTATCCCCATTTTGGAAAGGCATTCATCTAGTTGCCTTATGCTTGCAAGATATTCTGGACTACTTTGAAGTCCACCAGTTCTTTTCCAAAGATTATTTATTACATCAAAAGCATATCTGGTAGATTATTTTGGCATCTGTATGTGGTTCTACCATGAGCAAGATTATGAATTATTTGTTGATTGTGGCTATTGGACATGTCTATTTTGATAGATCCTTCGGCAAAAGCCAAAGTGATTATTGGACTACTTTTAGCTATTGGAGCTGAGGGACGAGGACTATTAGGACTATTGACTGGAGAACTAATCACTGCTCTTAAAAATGGAAAATTATTCCTCTGAGGCTGCATGCTGTAAGGGACGAGATAAAAAGTCAGCAATAATATTTTGATATCCAGGCACAAAAGAGATAGTATAAGCAAAATCTTCTAATTGCATAAACCATCTAATTCTTCGACTATTTTGATCTTCTTTTCTATTTTTGATATAATGGTATAAACCTTTATTATCTGTTTTGATATTGAATTCTGAAGGTAATAACCAGTGTTTAAAATTCTTTATAGTTTTTAATACCGCTAAAAATTCTTTTTCATAAGTAGAATAATTGATTTCAGCCTTACTAAATTTTCCTGAAGTATATCCAACTATATCTTTTGAAGTTTCTATTGTAACTACACCGCCCAAAAAAATTGACTTGCATCCGTAGAGACGGTTAAATTATCAGATTGTGTTGGTATAATATTTTTAGGGATTTTAGTCATAATTGATTTTAAGTACTTGATTTCTTGATTTTCTTCATTTGTAAGAATATTTTTATTTTATCTGTATCCCATCTAGAGGCTATCTTGTTATTGTCTTTTTTATACTTCTGATTTTCTGAATTAATTTTATTTTGTAAGTTTTGAGTTATTTCACTTAATCTTGAATATATCTTCTACCATAGTTGAGTATGCCTAAAAACTTTGTAATTGCTTGAGTGTAGTGAATGTATCTGGGAAATCTTTTATTTTAGTAATAATATGAGTCTGTAATTCTATTTGTCCCTTAGTGATGATTTTACCTAGATTATCTATATCTGTTGCTTACATAATTCGATTTTCTTTGGATATTATATAATATATTATATATATATATATATATATATATATATATATATCACTACAAGAGGGAGGGGTATTAGTGCACGCATGAGGAAGACAAATTAAGAACTAGGATATATAGATAACCTAATGAATGATCACCAAATGGGACCCCTTAGATGTGGTGCCACTTATTTGGTGGACATGCAAAGTTACTGCAATCTGTCCCCATGGATCTATGTCATCGTTGTGCACACTTGAGGAAAATGCTAGAGCTTCTCCGTTCGTCATGTCTCGCCCGCCGTCTTCCCTCCTCTCTATGCATGTATGTCGGCACTCAAGATCTTGCATGTCCATCAAAATTTACATATAACTATGATTTGGCGATATGATATAGACAGATCGTATTATACTGTGCTATAGACGTCATTTGAGTGGTTCTAATCCAAATAAAATCGTTTTCATCTTTTTTTTTTCAAATTTAAAATTTGTTGTTATTTTGAAATTTTGTAACTCATTTCACATATTCTATACATACCACATATTATTCAACACTTGAATAACATTACTAAGTATTGATAATATATGAAAATACATATAAATTCAACCACTAGATCTACTTTTAATTAGTCTAGATTTGTTAAAACTTGTTGCAATGATTCGTAATCACTTACTTTTAATTTTAACACCCATCTTTTGACTAAAACTAATATAAATGATAATAAAAAACTTAGATCTACAGCGAACTAGACAACTCTTGTGCTGACTGTGCTCAAGTATTGTGATTGTCCAAGCATATATAATACACTAACTAATCTGATACGGCAAACCATGTTATCCACAAAACTTCATTAAAGAGCAAGGATTAATTATAGGATTGAGCCAAGTCAAATCCAAGATCCCTGACAGCCCGTCAAGTCAACGACTCAAGAACCAGTCAACTCTTCTGGCAGCTTACTAGCTAGCTCCACCAATTAAGTCAGCATGTTTGCATGCACTTAATTTTCATGTTTGTGTTAGCAGAATAAGAACCATTTAAACGATCTTCAATCGCATGATCCCTCTCAGTTAGATTTGTACGTACATGTTTATATCTGAACTATAAATTTCAGTTTGGCAATAGGTTGAGATTAAAGATAACTCCAACCCATAACTAAAATTATGCAGGTTAATTCACTTTTCAATTTATTTTCTTGTGTGTCAACTCAATTTAACTACAGTGAATTAACTCACTTTCTCTTTGATTACTTTGACAAGATAAAGTGAGTTAACCCACTGTTAATCCACTTTCATATCAAAAAATGACTTGAAAAGAGAAAATAACAATTAATGTTGTGTTGGGAAAAGAGAAAGTAACAATTAATGTTCTATATCACCTGAGCAAAAAAGTAATTAACTCAATAGATTAACTCAAATCCACCTCCAGATGTGGGTTGGAAAATTGTGAGTTAACTCACATCTGACCCACTTTTAATCTAACTTACTTGAGTTAACTTGTTTTTTGTTAACAAACTGTATTTTGAGTTAACTCTGAGTTAACTTTGAATTAACTTTATGTTAACTCGTTACCAAACTGAGACTAAAATTCAAATTTGTTCATCTGATGGCATGCACATCCCACACTTCTCTCTTTCTTCGAAACGGAACTCTAGCTAGCTGATCTTTTCCTTTGGCCCAAAAAATGCTTGCACAAGCCCATAAAATGCTACCCAAGTAAGTTCCTTCTTTATTCCGTCGTTATCTGCTGCTCGATCGAACACAGTATATATTGCCCATCCTTTCTTGTACTTATTCCTGCCCATTAATCCTGAAGTTTTTTCCGCTCTTAATGATCACCATTATATTTCCTCGTCTGAAAGCTGGAATTAGTTTATCAACATCACCGTTTAAATCCATGCCATCAAAATTCTGGAATCATGCAGCTCTCAGCCGTTTGACGTTAAATCAGCCCCTGGAAGCATGCCCACCCTACACATTTCAATGATCAGGTCTCTTATAACTATATATGGTTGATCGAACCGATTTATCGAATAGAATTAATTAAATGTTTATAGGATGGTATAATACCAGACTTCCTGTACTATACCGATTTAGTTGGCTTAAAAAAGACTTTAAATTTTAATTATAAAAAATAAAAATATATAGTTATAACTGTTGAACCATGTCAAAGATTGTAAGATATCAAATATAATACAACACAATTAACCATGCTTTCCTATATATGTTATGATCTAGTGGTAGATCTAGAGAAGAATTAGCGGGTCACGTGATCCCATTAAATTTTTAAAATTTTATTGATAAGTCTAAAAATTTTCATTAAATTAGTTTGATTAGAAATTTTTCCGAAGAGAGTGACTCCACTGAAAAAATTTTCTAGGTTCGTCTATACTACGATCCGTCCAACTTCGCAGGGTGGCAAGCCGGCCCCTTTGTTTTTTATTTTTATTTTTATTTTTTGTTGTATAGTCTAGTGACTTAACCACTGGACATCCCTTAACCCGCCCTGGGATCGAACCCGAGTGATCTTGAGGCCCCTCCCTACCCCCGTGTCCACTGTGGATGATAAACCCTATCCTTTTGCTCACTGCTAAGTTGGAGTCCATGGCCGACAATATTTAGCTTATATATATATATATATATATATTCTCTCTCTCTCTCTCACTAACTTTTTTACAATCCACATTGTCTTTTTGATCTCTACCTCATGTCGGAGCATAGCTGGATTTCTGGGTTGGATTAATCATAGAGACTCCCCCTGATCTAACACCTTGTGAAATGCTGGAACTCCGCTGCAGCTATATATATATATATAGGGGGTGAAAGAGCTGTGAGTTCCTCCATGCATGTAGAAGTTCCACTCTTGAGGTCTGAATTATGTCATTCTTCCCAGGTCAAGAAAGCCCAGATACTTCTCATCAATATTCATCCTCTAATTCATGCCCAGTTTGCTTTACGGCCGATTTGATTAGTTTCAGTAACATCTTCAGTTTGATGATACGATGTGTGTTAATTAGATTCTGTTGAATTGAGGCTCCAAATTAGAGGATATCTTGACGGCATGAGTAGCAATTAATGGTTCAAGCAAATTTAATTTGTCATCTGTTGGCATACTTTTTTTTGAGTTTTTTGGGGTGTTTACTATAATTATCTGTGTAAGAATATTTTGAGACTTTTTTTTGGTCGCTCTAAAAGATAAGTTACGACGCTTGGGAAGAACCCAAATCTGCATTTGAACTACTTCAATTTTTCTCGTAATAAAAAGGTGGCTGAAAGGAGGAGAACTCCCTGAACATATATAGGATTTGGCATATCACCTCTCCTAACCATGTAAACAGGTGTGTCTGTTCTTCTCTCTTCTTTCTCTTGTGTGTTTTCCATTCTTATTACTTATGTCCGATCCACCGATGAATAAGGCATTTAAGCGGCCTTCCGCACAACAACTTCGGCCCAAGAGATGTGTTCAGCTGGTTAATTTGATGATCACTAGGCACCATGCACGTAGTAGGTGCAGGTTCCGTACACACATATATATGAACGTACGTAAGGTTAAGATATGCATGCATACGCATAACTCCACTACTTTGTCTGAAACGTCAAGAGAATATGTGCTAGGGTTGATGTAGAAAAATTTGATGATAAGAAGCCTGATAAATCTTTCACTACCTAGAAAAAAGGTTGGATTATTTGACATGTCCACAAGCTTCAGATCCTGTCTACGATCCCCACCGCTTGCCCATCCAACGGAGAGCAGCTAAAGAGGCTTCCCTTCCCGAGCTGCTTCACATGTTCTGATCATCTATAGTTTCAGTTCACCACAAAGTTTCATCAGTCTTATATTAATTTCACCTCCATTTTGGTGAAACATCTGCTCATAGTTTCTGATCTTGAGAAATGCTTATTGTCCGCCGCCCGCTGGCGCTCCCCTCATTGGGCAGCGCCGGGGGCTCCCCCCTTGGCGCTGCCTGGGGGTGCCCACCCCAGGCAGCGCCCAATGAGGGGAGCGCCAGCCGGGCGGCCGGACAAATGACGGACGCAAAGTATTTTCTTCTGTCTTATATTGTTGTCTCCTCTTGTATTGACTGTTGTAAGATTGAGGCCCATGTGTTTGATAACTCGGTTGGATGCAGTTAGCGGCGGATTTAAAATTTTCGTTCAGTGGGTGTATTTTTAGACATATTTTCTTGATCCAATGAAGTCATTAATAGTAAAATTTATATCACTAATGAAAATTTCAATCCAGCGAAATCACATGACCTCATTGACACCAAAATGGCTCCGCCTCTGAATGCAGTGGGGGATGGTGAACTAGCATTCTCTCCACCATGATTTTTATGGGTATTTGGAATTTTGCAGTCTCAGGTATGGTCGGCTTGCTTAAGAATTTATTTTTATTTTTTTATTGTTTGTTATTACAATTTTAATACACATTGGACCAAATCGATACGCTCTAATTATTTATATCATACCATAAGTTGACAGACTGATCTAATTCACTGATATGGCCGATCATGCTCTCGGCTAGCAAAGTATATTAAGAAGTCTATTTAATTTACTTCTTAAGCAGACGTTGCTCAAGATACTTTTACCTTATCTTTTATTATCTTCACATATGATGACGGTACAGAGACGTGAATTTTGATCTATCGTCATTGATGCTAAATGAGGAAGGTTAAGTTGCTACATTTTTTTCATTACTCTTATTTCCTACTCACAAAAAAAATAAATGTCGTAAAAATATAGTAATAATCCTCTTATAAAGACAATTTTAAATAACTATAAGATAGTGTTTATCGTTTACGAATGACAAAAGGGCTTGATCCAGTATGGAATCTGTTCGGACTCCTGACCGGGCCGGTTTATCGGGCCCACCGGGCCGAGGTTTCAGGGCCCAGACCAGCCCATCGACACCCCTTAATCATAGATCATGGACCCTGTTGGCACCTTTTTCCTCAGGAAAACGGTTTACTAACGAATTTTTTGACGGAATTTTTAACACACCAATTAAAACATACCACGACCCCTCGTTTTGATTTCTCCCCCGACCAAATGATCATGTGGTATGTTTTTATTGGTTGGAGTCAAATTTTGTGTCAAGAAATGGCGTTATTAAACCAGTTTCCTTTCTCTCGTGGGGTGTCTGTGAGGAGGGACCATGGCGGAAAGCTGTTGGAGCTCATAAATCTCTCTCTCTCTCTCTCTCGTCAACTTCCGGAAACACCACCAGCAGTTCTGCGATCACAACTCCTCCCGCTCCCTTTCGAATCGCCATATCCGCTTACCTGTGTAGTGCATGACGGTGAATCCTCTGCAAAAGTTTTGATCAGTTCCCTGTTGCCCTGCCGGTCTTCGTCGCCGCTGCTCGCTAGGGCGGCGTCGTTTCTATTCATTGGGGTTGATAGGCTCCGAGACGGCTTCTACGGAGGTGTGAAGGATGGATCCTGGGGGGCGCGTCTTCGCGGTCGACCCCCTGGAGAGGAACGCCGCCAAAGGGCATGGGGTGATCACCTGCATGGCCGCCGGCAACGACGTCATTGTGCTGGGAACGAGCAAGGGCTGGGTCATCCGGCACGACTTTGGGGTCGGGGACTCCTTTGGTAATTCGCGCGGCTCTCTTTTCTCTCTCTCTAACCAGAAAGATCCTCCCCCTTGTTGAGGGTTATCGAGGAGTTTATGGGATTTTTACGCTGGCGTGAGATTTAGATGGTGGTGGACAAAGATGAATTCATGAAAGATGTTATGCGTTGTTGGAAGGGCATTCCTTTCTCATTGGCATTGTTTTGGGGTATGATACCGACTGAACATGTCTCAATTGCTGTAAAGTTGGTTTTTTGGAAGAATTGGGCGGGAATGCACAGGTTCGGATCAGAATGGTTGACTGCTTTGCCATGTAGATAGACTCTGCCTACTATTACGACAAGGAGCTCAAAAAATGTCCAAGTGCAGATAAGGGTTAGGATGTTGCCTCACGGTTTGCTAAGTGATGTGGCTATTGTCATGTTGTTGGGTTGGGGGAGTCTCATGGGGACCGGAAAGCAAGCAGAATATCAAAAGGTGAAAATGTCCGTTCTTTGAAACCTGGCCAACACTCAGTAGCGTCCAGTATTCATTTCCATTACCTCCATTTTACATTTTTATGTACTTTTTGAAACCTCATTCTATCAACTTCATAGACGGAGATGTGGACAATCCATAAGACAGTACGAGGGATGTGCCATGTAGCTTCTTCTCTGTGTCCTTTATCGTTAGTTAGATCATGAGCCGTTTACCACCTTGAAGGTGGGGAAAGCAACACTTTATGGGTGGGTGATTCGACGACGGAAGGACAAACATGATCTAATTAGCTTTTCCTTCCAGATGAGCATTTGACCTATATCTTAGTAGTCAATAATATCACTTTTATTCCGGTGTACTTATGGGAACAAAGCTCTCCTCTCTGAACAATTTATTACAACAGTAATAGCAAAACTTCCTTCGCTGAAATGATAAAAATGCATATTCTTTGTTGGTGGTAAATTGTGTCATTGATTTGGATATCCTTACAATGCTTATTGTAATGAGTGTAGGTTCTGAGGAAATATCACTCATAATTCACTTTGGTTACAGATCTAGACCTCTCTGGTGGTCGAACAGGAGACCAACCAGTTCACAAGGTATTTGTTGATCCTGGGGGTAGCCACTGCATAGCCACTGTCCTTTATAGTAGTGGTGCTGAGACATACTACACACATGCAAAATGGGGAAGGCCCCGTATACTGATCAGATTAAAGGGTATTGTTATCAATGCTGTTGCTTGGAACAGGCAGCATATTACTGAAGGTAAATTGCTTTATTTGCTATTGTTGTCTCTAATCTTTAGAAAATGCTTTATGTTCTTCATTTTGAGTTTATATATACTCGATTCTTGATCAGCATCTACCCGGGAAATCATTCTTGGCACTGATAATGGTCAGCTGTTTGAAGTTGCTGTTGATGAAAAGGACAAGAAAGAGAAGTATATAAAGTTGCTATATGAACTAAAAGAACTTCCTGAAGCCATCATGGGATTGCAGGTTTTGTGTAACAGTTATTGCTTATGATGGTTCATTTCTCGACATCTGTCTCCAAATGAAAATAGCATTTATTTTGTTTCCACCACAGATGGAAACTACTGTTGTAGGGAATGCTACGAGGTATTATGTGATGGCTGTTACACCTACTCGGCTTTATTCGTTCACTGGCATCGGATCATTGGAGGTAAGTTAAAAATTGTTGTCACTTATGTTTAGAGTTCCATTTTTCTTTTGGTTGATTTCGACCTCTGCTTATTTTTTGTCTTGCCTGTTGCCTCATGAGCTTGACTTTTCATTTTCTGCCTTTTGTACCTTGTTTTGCTTTTTTCTGCAGTTGAAAGGACATGGGGGGAGTGAACCCAGCTCCTGATCTAATATCTCAAGCCTTTAGAGGGGCATTCTAAGCAATAAGGGGGGTGTTTAGGCAGGAGCATTTCTAGAGCCCTTGGTGTTGCCTTACCTGAGGTCTATGGTTGCAGGTTAGTGGAGAGGGTGGGCTGTTATCATTGGAAGAAACTTGTACGAGGAGGGGATAGGTTAGATAGTGGACTTTGCTTTACATTGAGGAAGAATCCTTAGTAGGATGCTGTTGAGACTTGGCTATGGAATTGGGAAAAAAGATAGTTTTTCACCGTGAAATCCACTTAGAGAGTGATAGTGATGGGGATTTGAGATTCTTTTCTTTTAGTCATATTTGGAAGCATCAATGCTCCTATGGAGGTTATTTCGGTCATGGGGAGATGCTCATTCTTGCCTTTCCACTTGTATCCATCTGGTCTTCTTCATGGAAGGTGTTAGGACTTCATTTTTTTTTTGAAACGCGGAGTGTACCACAGATCATGGTTTTGCATGGTGAATCGGATCGGATCAGGGGAGATCCGATCCATGATTTGGCTGATTCGGTCCGATTCGCATGGGTACATACATACATACCCTCTCTTCCCTTTTCTTCTTTATACTTATTTACCTGAATATCATTAAGTAAATGTTAGTATTTGCTTAATATATTCATGTAAATAAGGATCTTGTGACTGGTTTTCTGTTTTTCAGTAGTTCCTTATGTGAGTGGTGGATGACTCTTTTGGAAAGATTTGAGTACATGGTGGGGGGGGGGGTGTACTTATCTTATTTGTACTATTTCTATGTTATTATTAATATGTCTAATAACTAATGTGGTACTGTCCTAGGCCCCTCTACCCAGCCCCAAAGAAAAGTAGAAATGGGAAGGTCATGAGGAAGTTGCAATAATTCAGTATCAGATGGATCAGCATGATCTCACATTCACTTGATTACATGGGCTTTATGCTGTTGATTTATACTTATAGTTTATCTTCTCACAAATGACTGGCGGAAAATGATTTTTCATTAACTTTTCCCTGGAACAGCTTTTCTGTCTTCTTGGTGTGTTTTGTTCTTTTTTGGATTCTTCAGTAGGTGGGCAGATGAAACATGATTACTAGATACATCATTGCTGATTTTCTCATTGTTTGCATGATACAACTATGTAGACATGGTTGACTCTATAGTTTGGTACAAAACCCTCTTTTAATATATGTGATTTCTTGCAGACAGTGTTTACAAGTTACTCGGATCGTGCTGTACATTTTATGGAACTTCCAGGTGAAATACCAAATAGTAAGCATCATGCATTTTGCTGTTGCCCAAAGAAATTGACAATCTGCATCTCCTATGGTGTTGTTCATTGCCTTTGTAATCCTACGTCAACTTCATAGTCAATGTTATGTACAATGGATTTTCTTATTAGCCTTGAGATCTTTGGAACATGTGATCTTTCTGTGAGCTAAAAACTTCCTAGATGCAACATGGGGTACTGGTGTAGAGTTGGAGGTCTAAAATGAATCATCTCGCAAATTCTAATTCAAATGGGGCCATGAACATTCCCTTTCCCTCTCCTATCTCTTGTGAAGTCAGCTGGTTTGGTGCAGACATCTATTTTTAATGGTTGGCTGAGAACATTTTAGAAACATTGACTCAACTATTGCTCATGTTATCATTTGATATAAAACTGATTTCTTGTTTTATATTTATTTCTTGTTTCTTTTTTGTGGTAAGAACCATCTTTGCCTTATGTTTGCTTTTGCTTCAGTGAACTGCACTTCTTCATTAAACAGAAAAGAGCAGTGCATTTTGCCTGGCTTTCTGGGGCAGGAATTTATCATGGTGATTTGAATTTTGGAGCTCAGCATAGGTACATCCAGTACTTCCAAAACTTATTTGTCTATCACTGATCTCTCAGAATCTCTGTATTTTCCCAATTCCTTTTATCGTTAGGCAACTATACAAATTATAATAATTCAATCATACTTTTTTCTTTTTTATTACCAGAGAAAAAGGACTAACAATTTCTATTTCTCTCTCCGATTTTGTGGCATCTACTGATATGAATTTCTCGGAAATTCCTTGGACAGTTCAACAACTGGAGATGAAAATTTTGTGGAGAACAAGGGCCTGCTAGACTATGCAAAGTTGAGTGAGGGTGGGGATGCAATCAAACCAAAATCTCTTTCTGTATCTGAATTCCACTTTTTACTTCTCATTGGAGATAAGGTCAAGGTATAACATTATTGTCTTGATTCTTAGTACAGAATTCTTTGATGCATATGCTGTTTTTCCCTGAAGAAGTTATTTAGAATGTTAGTTGATTATATGAAAATGTGAAAAATAAATGGGAATGATCTTGATTATTGAGCGTCTGTAAGCTGACTGAAGATCTATTTTCTGTTGGATATTAGCAACATATTTATCTGTTTCTGAATATATTCAGTGATTTTGGTGTATTTGGCAGGTTGTCAACAGAATTAGCCAACAATTTATTGAGGAACTAAAATTTGAATATTCTCCAGAGTCAGCTTCAAGAGGGATTATTGGATTATGTAGTGATGCCACTGCTGGGTTATTCTATGCATATGATGAGAATTCCATCTTCCAAGTTAGTTTCCTTGACATTCATTCATGATGAGGGTGGCAGTACTTTGACAGTTTGACTTAAAGTATGTTTAGTTTGTTAATGCAACATGCATTTCAGGTATCTGTAAATGATGAAGGCCGAGACATGTGGCAGGTCTATCTGGACATGAAGGAATATGCTACTGCTTTAGCTAATTGCCGTAATCCATTTCAGAGAGATCAAGTATATTTAGTACAGGTATATTAGGAACAAGTTATCCATGTAGCTGTCTTTATGTAACTCTCCTCCAGGTGTTTCTAAAAGATTTGTTCCATATAATCACTAAATTGATCTTGAGTCTCAACCTGCTTCTTTTCATGGATAATATGGTTATCAATATGTTTCAAGTGCATGCAATTGATCTACCTCTTTGCAGGCTGAATCTGCCTTCTCTGCCAAAGATTACTATATAGCAGCATCCTTTTATGCAAAGGTGAAGTCATATCACTCATTTTATCTTTAGTCATTGATATAATATCTAAATCGACTTGTTGTTTGTATATATTCATTTTTTTTAAAGTGGATAGTACTGTATATTCAATTAAAATATTTTGACTTAGAATCAGTTTCTAGAACACCTGCTGATGAGTCTTCCTGTTAGCATTTCTCTTGTATATTCTTGATATGAAGCACATGCTCCCTGTTACCTTTTCTCTGGAAGGAGTTGCTTAATAAATATGGCTTTGTCACATATTTGGTACCTTGTATGTATTCTTCTAGTAAACTTGATTCATCTGTTATTAGGTTGTGCAACATTCTGACTATTCACTTATTAAGCTTTCCCCTGGGATTGCTGCTCATTTCCTCTTTACAATTTTAATGCCCTTTGACGTGGGATGGACTAACGGGTGTGCTCAATGGGACACTGAGTTGAGAGCAGCAAGAGATATTTCAGGACATTTAGTAGATGCACAAATATGAATACCGCGAAACAACAAGAGGTACACTGAGAATCCATTCCCTTGCAGCAGGAAATGATGGACCATTGGTAGATGGGGATCTACCTCAGGCTAGGGATCAGGTCTTCTGGCTTTTTCTCTGAACGGCTGGGATAGGGATTTAACTCTCACGAATCGGCAGTGATTTTAGTTCACTGGCTAGGAATCCTATTCTCTCTGATGGCGGCAGATTCGAGCCTATACTAAAGAAGCAAATTGCAAGAGAAAGAGAGAGAGGGGCACGTACCACTACACAGCTGCATGGAAGAAGACCACACAGCGGAAGGGGGGGGGGGGAGTGTGTAGCAGGAGGCCAAGATAAACCATGGGAAGACATATGGTTGGTTGACGGTTACCACGGCAGGGCTTCCAGCGTCGTGGTGAGTCAACTGGGGCTTCTGAGTGGGAGTGGTGACTCGTACATTCGGCTGGTTCTGATTTTTGGTGCGGGCACGTGGGGTGCTAGCCAACGTGCTTACTGAGTCGAGTTGGCTGCCTGGACAGAGGGGTGAACGGTTCCCAATGGAAGCATGGTAGGGGCGCGGCGTGCCATGGTTGCCTGGGCTGCAGTCCGGCATCCTCGGGGCCCAATGCTTAGGCGAGTAAAAGGATGGGTTGCTGCTGGGGTGCCGGCACCTGCGCTGGCACTGCGGGGAAACACCTGGTGATCGTGGTTGTGGCACTTGGGCTAGGACCAAGCGGCACAGGTGAGGACGGTGGGGCGCTGGGCACGGTCAACGTGTGAGTGGGGCAGGGCCGCTCGGCTGGTGGTGCTATGTGTGGCGCGTGGCCCAGGCACCTGCTCGCATTGGCGGCTGATGCAGGCGTGGGCAATGCACAAAGGGGAGGCAACACAGCATGCTCTTTGCGGGAAGAGAAGTGGCATGTGGCATGGCTGGGGATGCTGTCGACAAGCAATGGGGGAAGGCAGGCCAATTGCCTGCGATGGTGCAGTGGGGGAGATGTGGCACGGGCTTGTGATGGAGGGGTAGGGAGGAAGGCGACGGTGCAGATGCAGGGAGGGGAGAGGAGAAGCCATGGCATTGTGCCCTCCTGTCATGGGCATTTCTCTCCTTCACAGAGGGCTAAATTGGACTTGGGCAAACTGAAATTTCTTTTATTTTCATTAGCCTTCAAAAAGCATGCATATAAATAGATGTGCAAAGCACCCCTTGGGCCGACACCCCTTTGGGTAGCCATCCTTTAAGAAATTTGTGTCCAAGAAGATACATAAAAATCTAAGAGTCCAATAACTCGGAAAAAGAAGCAGACTCTAATGGGGCCAATGATTACTCTAAGACTCCTGGCCCAAACCTCTCTTAGGCATCTTCAATTGGCCCATTATCCAGCCATAAGGGGATGGGTGTTACTTGTGCTGCTTTCTGGCATTGATATACATGTGCTGGATCAAAACAGTCCCAAGGTCGTGTGTCTTTACCACCCTTGTCACTTCAACTGCCTGATTTATTGTTCATTTCTATGAAAAAGAATCTCTGCAGATTGGTGCCGATGTCAAGAATTACCTTTTCTCTCACCCCTGTGTTTATTCAATGCCCAGATTTGTGGGATTTGTCAAATCATTCTCAAAACAAGTCATTCTTGCTTTTTATACTGCCTTTGATTGCTCACCTATTTTTATCCTCCTGCATCAGACTCCCTATAAAGCGAGTGTGAGATCATTTTAACGTGTGAACTTTTCTTTATAAGTTCACTAGGTCATCAATTTGATTGTCTTCTGAAAGTGAGCTCTTGGCAATTGATGTATCTAGATATAAGAAGAGGATGCATGTCTTTCTTCCAAAAAAAAGGAGTAGGATGCATGTCGCTCATGATGTTTCTTTGTCACAATAGAATTCAAGGGCTGTCTGGCTTGTCTAGTCTACAAGTGTCAGTATATTTTCATCTTTTTAAAGTTTTGCATGGGGTTGGTGCTATATTAAAGTGAGAATAGATGTCATTTCATGCACAATCTTACTTCAAATTTCCCTTCCTTCTTCTTGCCAAAAACTCAACTGATCTTTTCTAATTATTACTATAAATTTTCTTCTTATTCTTTAGTAATGCCTTTGCTTTAAGGTTTTACAGTGCATATGCACATTTGGATGCATTTCACACATGCAAGAACTTGGAGAAACCAAGTCAGTTTATGTGGGATGCGACATTTTAATTAAGACAATGTTTTGTCATTGCCAAAATTCTTTTTTTCCTCTAGTTTTGTATATTTTATGATCAGTGCATCATTTTCTTTTGGCTGTAGAAATAAATCAACAATTACAAAGACCATTTCCTTTTCCTTTTTCCACAGATCAGCTATATCTTGTCATTTGAGGAGATCAGTCTGAAGTTTGTCAACATTGGTGAACAAGTAAGATGCGTGCTATTTAGTTCCATCATGAGTGTGGGATCTTCTGAATTCTTTGATTGTAGATTAAAAGCTGCATGAGTCTGAAATTTACTGGAACAGTTGGGTTTTGCCTTTTATGAGAAGCGATAATTCATCACAAATGGTTTTGTCTCTCCATGAAATGCCACAGGATTCTTTAAGGACCTTCTTATTGCGGAGACTTGATAATCTTTCAAAGGATGATAAGTGTCAAGTAACAATGATCTCAACGTGGGCTACAGAGTTATACTTGGACAAGGTTGCACTTCCAAGAGTATTTAACTTTTTTTTTTTTATGGATTTTTAGTTCTATATTATGGTGTGATGAATGTTCCATTCCACGAGTAGGAAGCTTTGAGATACTTTGCAGACAAAACCATGTATCAACCAACATCAGCTGGGAATGTTCATAAAACATTGGTGAATTGCATTTTTTTCTCCTCTTATGGCTATTACTAAATCACTGAAAATTCTTCCGTGTTAACTTGTAATGAAGTATGATCCCGTTCATCTAGTGTATGTTCCATTCAACTTTTATGTTGCTTGTCATTTATGTCATCTGTAGTGTGTATGTGTGAGTGTGTTAGTGTGTGTAGTTCTACCACCATCAGAAGTGATGGAATATTCTATTGGAAATGTCAGAATAAGTCTTTGGAAGCATATACAAGAGAATATGAGAAACTTTATGAGTATATGTGTCATCAGTTTGATTGTGAGAAAAGATTAAACATGGATGGATCATTCTTTTTCTTGTGATAATCAACATAAAACTAACATTAAATGATTGTCAAATGATGGTAGGGATATATGTGATGGAATATGGGGTATACATGGCAATGTAAAGAACATAGGGGTATGTAATAGAACAGGTTAAGATCATGGGAGCATACATGGTGTTACCCCTAGAAAATAACAAAGTACTGTGAATTTCTACAGCATTGATTAAAAAAGGACATTTGAGGTGTCGAGAAATTTAGTTGCAGAACTCCATAGATCAGATGGTAAAATTCTAGGTAGTAAGAGATCCAAGTGAATCTTCCCTTTCTGTCTTCTGGTGGCTCATTAGTTTATTTAATCACTGATAATTGTATAGCTGAAATCATGCTAGACTGGGACAATGTAGCTTAAATCAAGTTACACTGATATAATCAGGTTGGAAATTCAGTTATTGTACTTATATTTTGATGGCTTCCCTTCTGTATCCCTGATTTTATCATGTGGATTCTTTTTTTTTGGGTGCTTCAGTGATGTCCTTTGACAGCTGAGATCCTTTATAGCTGTTCAGAGCCTCAGATAATGTTTTACGCCTTGTAGATCAATCGGTTATTGTTGGAAGAAGACACGGAGAAAGTCGGCAAGGAAGCTTCAGATGAGTGCCAAAGTATTGTTAAGGAATTCCGAGCATTTCTTAGTGATTGCAAAGATGTACTGGATGAAGCAACAACTCTAAATCTATTAGAAAGGTAAATAATAATATTGTAATTGATCAAGTACCTGTTAGTTGAATTTCCTTTGTGGCTATGCTGTGTATAAGAATATATAGCATTGCAGTTTAATGCTGTATAAAAGTGAGGGATGTTCAGATCAATAAGGCCATATGTAAGTTTGCTAAATTGGGGTTTAGGGTTTAGCCTTTAAAAAAACAGTGTCATTCTATGTTGAATCTATATGGATTACGACATGTGCTGCAACCCTTGATCGCTACATTGCTGTCACATGTTGAGTTATTCTGCCAGAGCTGCCAACAGCAATTGTCCTAACCTTACATTTAGAATATGGAACCAGGATATTTTCTGGTTTTAGCCTATCCCACATTGATACTGTTAAACATTGACTAGTGTCTTTGAAAACAGTATAAGCGGTGGACTTGAGGTGAGATGGGTTGTTATATGTGCCAGTAGCAACCTCTATTCTTTGTCTCTTATAAATGAGTCAAATTGCTTGCAGTAGTTTTCATAAATCTTTTACCAATCATGCATTTTACTTAAAGCCATCTTGATTTGAACTGAACTGCTGCCAACCATTCCCTCTCTGGTTCAGCTAGTTCTCATTCAATTTGACAGTTGCTAAATCAGTAATGTTAATTCTCAATAGAGCCGCTGCCTTAAAGATTCATGGATCAAATTTGCTATTGCCCTCTGTTTCCTCCTTGAAGATACAATTTTCCTCAAATTGGTCATTGGAGTATCATCTTCCAGAAGCCATTGTCTCATTTGATAAATTCTAAATAGTTTTAAGTTATGTTTGGCAAATGAATGAGGGAAGCACATGACGGAATTCTACTTTTAATTGTATATTTATCTATTCATTCTAACATTCATTTTTGGTTAGTAGAGAAAACCTATATATCTATTCATATTAACCGGCTGAATTATATCACTGAAGTTTTTTTCACCTCAATGCTTTAGTTAAGCCCTGCCCTTTGGAAAGAATGTCTCCTCCATCTTTCTATTCAGTTTCTCCCCCCATGGTTCATTCTTAAACTATTTCCAGGTGTTCTGTGGATGTTAAAAGTACTCTGAATTATGAGAAACGCTAGCTACCCAACATGTAGCTAGCTAAGCTGTTTGACCAATCAACTCTGCCACATCATGTCCACATAGACATGACGTAGCACAGGTCTCCTGCTGCCACCACCACCTGCCACCCACTGCTGCCGCCACAGCCAGTGCCAGCTGCCAGTCTCCACTGGTAACTGCTGGTCGCGGACCATCATGGAAGGCAGGATCGGGATCGGGATCGGGATCGACCAGGCTCGATCCAATCCTGGATCGGATCGGATCGCAGGATCCGACGGATCCAAGGGAAGTCTGGCCGATCCTGGATCGGCCAGTCTATAAAATGGTTTTTTTTTTTAGAAAATTCAGGAAAAAACAGAAAAATTTTGATAAATTGAAAGAATTAATATTTGCATCAAAAATCAATTATACATGCATTCATAGTACATGAAACATGAAATTTAAGACATTGTGAATCAATACTACTAGAATAACACAAGAAAAGCACAAAATGTTAAATGTAACTTACATTTGATAGAAGACTAATAATCTTTCCATCCACTTCCAGACATAGATGAGTCACCATCATTTGCCGGCGGTGGAGGAGGCTGGCGGCACTGGAGGAGGCCGGCGGCGGTGGAGGAGTAGGCTGGCGGAGCTGGGGGGAAGGGGAAGCACCCTTGCGTGCTTCCCTGGATGAGAAAACAGGCAAAAGAGGGGGGGCTCGGGTGGGATCGCAGGGCTTAAGGGGGATCCGCCTGGGATCAACCCTTATCGCGCTGGATCGACCCTTATCGGGTCGGATCGAACAGGGATCCAGCGATTAAGCCCGATAAGGGGTCGATCCGGCGGGCAAAGTCCAAATTTGAACTTAAACCCGCCGGATTGACAGAATCACGATTGGATCGATCGATCCATGCGCAACTCGTGCGATCCAACTCGGATCCAGGCGAGTTGGGTCGATCCACCCTCAAAAGAGGGATTTGGGGGGACTTCCGCCCGGAATCGAATCCCTGGGCGTCGATCCGATCCAGGATCGATCGATTCCTGGTCGATCCGGGCGATTCTGCCTTCCATGCAGACCATGTCCTATACCAATACATGGGTAGTAGGCAGACATAGATTGATTTTTTACCTAACAATTATCATTCTGAAACCAAAGGAAGGTAGGGATTAATGTGGGGATATGTGTTGTGGATTAGTGTTCCTATAACTACTGTTGGCTTGCTCATTTGTGAGGGAGGTTTGGCAGAAGCTCGGTCAGAAACTCCTGCAGCGACTAGGTCAATTTTGTGGGTGAGCCTTCCCTTCTACATCTGGGGCAGTAGGTGGAGCTGTAAGGGGGACAAAATTATCTGGTGGCTTGTCCTCCACGCTACCCTTTGGGCACTCTGGACAGAGAGGAATAACAGAACTCTCAAGAGGGAGGCATGGACGGCTGATAGACTTATTTCTTTTGTATGTGAGCGAGTGGCTTTTTGGGCTAAAGAGTCTTGTGGTGTGAACCATAGCTCTTCTCTCTTTTTGTTGTTGGGGAGCTAGATGGGTACTCCTTCATCTCGAGGTGGTCCTTTTGTATAGGGGTTTTGTGAGCTTTTACCTTATACTTGTACATTCGAATTCTCTTTAATATACAATTGTGGTACCATACTACCATCCACTTCTGAAAAAAAAAAACTGATGGCTTGCAGGATCTACAATGATTCCCTATAGTGGCCTGCTATTTTTCTTCCTTTCTCAGGCATTTGAGCTAGATTTTACTTAGTGGAACCAAAGCAAAGATTGATATGATATAATCCCATACCTTCCAAAAGGAAACAGAAGACTGATATGTTTGTTAGCTTTGCAGTCTTGGCATTTACATTTTGCATGTCATCGTTCTGTGTTCCTTGTTGATCTGATTTGCATGTCACTATATCCTATCCTGATTCAATGCACATTTTGCATTCTTCAACCTTCAACAGGTTACTTGTTTGAAATTGTATGCCTGCTATGTCCTCCCCTCCCCCCCCCCCCTATTTTCCTGTTCTTGTATAAGTTGACATGAAACATCCACCCAAGTAATAGGTTTCTTTTTTAAAGTCATCCACCCATGTAATAGTTTTTCTGATGCAGGAGCATAGCTGGGCCCCCCTTTGTGTTTGGGCCCATATGATTATTGGGCTAGCAGTGGATTTTGGGCCAGTAATTTGTAAATATTTTATTGGACCCCATTAGTAATTATCTTAGTGTCTTTTAACATTTTTCTATATTTTCTCTTTGGAGTCTCTTTGTAAGTAGGTGACCCATGGTCTTAAAGTGGTTTGGGCCCAATATTGTGGCCTTTCCCCTCTGTAAAGGGGTTGTATTAGGGAGTTTGGAGATAGGCATGATGACATGAATTAAAGAAAGTTGTGCCTTGGGGCACGCCTCCCTCTCCTCTCATCTCCACTCCTCTCTTTCAAGGGCTCCCAGTGAAGGAAGCCCAATCGGATCCAGGCAAAGGGGTGCTAGGCCCCCCCAGCTGACACATCGCCGCTGCTGCACTCCGCTACTACCATGCCATTGCCGCACCTCTGCTTCCCCCCAAGTAGGCAGGCCTTGCTGCCGCCTTCCTCCCTGCCAGGGGGAGGTCGAACCAGTGCTGCTGCCTAGTCCCTCCGCCACTCCAGCTGCTGTGCCCCCCACCTGGTGCCCCTGTCGTGCCCTCTCTCTCCTTCCTTTTCTTCTTCTTCCCTTCTGTTCTTTCTATCCCCTGCCGGATCGCTCTATCCCCCTTTGTGCACCTCTCTCTCTCTCTCTCTCTCTCTCTCTCTCTCCTCTCTCTCTCTCTTCCATCTGTGGGTCTGCAAGCCCACTGCTGGTGCTGCTCTTCCTCCTCAGCCAGACAGCCTGTCTCTGCCAGATAGCTGCAGCACCGCATCCTTGCTCACCATCCCTGCGGAGAAGACACAAAGACACCTGCTCACCTGCTGTCCTGCTGATGCCAGCATCCAGGGAGCACCCAGATGAACCGCCCAGGCCCACTCCTTTCAGCAGTCACGTCATTGACCATTGTTCACACCGGCCTGCCCACTGACAGGCCTTGTCCTGCATCATAATCCTTCTACATCAATAATTTGCTGTTCTTTTAGGTATTCCAAATCTATGCTCTTCGATAATGTTGGTGTGGTCATATACCTTTTGGCACAGTGGAATTGAAGGATAGAATTTTTCTCACTTAAGAGGGAAAACTTTCATATGCTTTTTGAGTAAAAAAACTAGCGTTGAGTACCTGGTTTATCCATTTGTGCCCCTGTAACTTTGTAACAGTGAAAACTCAGCTTTTATGTGGGAATTCTTTTGAAGTGTATTCCATAACTAATCTTGCAGCTATGGAAGAATTGATGAACTTGTGTACTTTGCGGGTCTGAAGGAGAAATATGAGATTGTTGTTCACCATTACATTCAGGTACAACTCTCTTCTACATTGTAGTTATTTGACATCAATAGGCAGATTATTCCTGTTGTCTTACCTTTTAAGAACCTGAGTGGAAGAATAAGTATTTTCAGTGGAAGACTAACTTAGAAAATAGCTGTAGGATCAAGCTTAGATGACTTTGGAACATAAAGAATAGATGAAACAGAGACAACCAAATACTCTGGATGCAAGAGATCAAACTATCAGAGTGGATGATCATGATAGAGGCAAGAGATAAAAGTGGACCAATGTGAACACAAGTTCTGTCCAAAAGTTCTTAGGCAGCAAATGGTGGAAGAGAAGAGCAGGAGAGGTCTTAAATAAATGTCTTCAGCAGCAGGAGGAAAAGAGAAACTGGACGAGCTGAGAGACAAGGAGGAAGAACAATTGAGGGGTTGATGGGTGTGAAAAGAGTTGTATCAGGTCCCCTAATCTCTCCTTCTTTTTAGGTTTGGGCATTTTTAGATTTCTTTTCTTAAAGGTGAGAGTTTTAGAATTGAAAGTGTGATTTTTTTTCTGTTTGGTTATTGATTTTCCTTACATTTCCTAGTTTGATGCAGGTGCTCTTCCTGTTGTGAGTTGTGACTATATGGTAAATAGTAATAAAAAGTCAGAGCAGTTTTTATATTTCCTGTTTGTGGTCAACTCTCAATGCATGGACCTTTCATGATATTAATCTGCCAAATGCCCAGGAAGACACTAGCATATGCTTTTGTTTCCTGGCATAGTATTAGTTTTGATTTTTTTTTCTAGATTCTATGAATGGTTGATGAGTGGGTGGGTGACACATTCTATTAGGAATCAATTAATAATATTATTCATCCGATACTATTTTTTCTTCAAGAAAATGTCGTCCATTATAAATCCAATGATAAGTAACATAGATATGCTGTAAATCAGGTGCTACTTCATTATCGAACTGTGGCTACGTAGTTTAGGGCCTCTCTCATGGGAAACAAGGAATACTGTTAATTCCAACTGTGATGATAGTATTAATATAGGTAGAGCTTTTTTGTGTTTCTGTTGTTATTCCTTCATTGAAATGATATCCTCCTTAAGGAAGAAAAAACACATAATTCATTGTGCATCATGGAATCTAGATAGAACATATAATGCATACTGCATTGTTAAACAATATGAGCGAAAATTGATCTTTTATTTCCTGGTTTTCAGCAAAGAGAAACAAAGAAAGCGTTGGAGGTGCTTAAGAGACCCAATGTGCCACTAGACCTTCAGGTATTGAGATAGGCTATAAATTTAGCAACTCATTTAGCTTTTATGCTTAAATTATATAAGTTAATCATTAAGCACATGTTTGATATTTCTATTTTGTGATATCACATTCTAAGCTTTTGCTGTCATTGTCCATTGCTCTTGATGGCTAACTTTCCTCATTTCTTGTTCCTTTGCAGTACAAATTTGCCCCTGATTTGATAATGCTTGATGCCTATGAGACAGTAGAATCTTGGATGACCACCAACAATCTAAATCCAAGGAAGCTGATCCTGCAATGATGCGCTATTCGAATGAACCTCATGCAAAGTATCGTTTTATTGATAGCTGGATAGCCCTGCTCTTTAATTTGTGCCTATCTTTAATTAGCTACTTTGTCTTCATAGTGTCCATTCAGGTGCTATGTTGCATCCATACCAAGTATTCTTTACTTGAAAGATTTTTATTGGATATTTTACCTTATCAACTAAATAAGGTCCACTTATGTGCCGTAGACAGCTCCTTTGTACCCACTGCTAACTAGGTGCAATATTCCTTACACAACCAGAAAGTGGAAACTGGAGAGAAAACAGTCCCCCGCAAGTCAGTCAAATTTGAATAGCCTTCTTCCAACCATTGGCAACTTGATGCCGCAAAAGCTGATTCCTGGAAAGAAATGTGTGACAAAACTCAGTTTTATTGCTGATAATATTGTTCTATTGGTGTTTTCCTTGATGGCTTTTTTAAAGCTTTATCATTGTCTGCTGCTAATGTTGATGGAAAAGCTTGTTCGAAGTGTACCCTTTCATGTTTTGTTAATAAATTAGCCTTTAAGTTTGTCCCTCCAGTATAGATACAGAAGTTAGAATTTGAATGTCTGGGTGTTTAAGGTGTACCTTCTCTAAGAAGGTACATGGGCTGTGCTGCACGGAAACAAGAATTGGATCGACCCAGGAATCGCCAGATTTGAAAGTGTATTTTTGAAAGCCCTAAGGAAAATCAGAAAGAAATCAGGAAAATCAGAAAATTCAGGAAAATATGTTTCAATATTTACACATATATTTATGATATATGTAATCATACATATAATTTACACATTCATATGGAATATGGAGCTTGAGGCACTAAATTCTCAAATGTGCGGGCACGCACACGCGGATCGATCTGCGCAGTTGAATGTAGAGCAAAGGGATACGTCATTTGTTTATACATATGTGTTTATGATATATGTAATCATATATATAAATTTACACATTCATGTGTATACATTATGTAATAACATGCATATATCTTAAATGTACAGACATAATTAATATTATATTTTTATAGTGTATATATTATATTAATGAACACTTTATACATATGTGTTTTAATGTACATACAATCATATGTTAATATAAATATAATATAATTGTACATATATATTGTTATATATATATATATAGAGAGAGAGAGAGAGAGAGTAGTGCTATCGCCGCACCATAGCACACCGCCGTCGATCTTGATCCAACGGCGGGAAAAGTAAAAAAAAAAAAAAACGGGTCGCTTGCACTCGCCTCCGGCGCGTGCATATCACGCCCGCGCCCCGTTGGGTTTGCATCCAACATGTGGTTTGTACATCTTTTGCCTATATATATATGTCAAATATGATATATAATATATATATCATATACATGTCTATATGTGTTTGTGTACTTATATAGACTAAATATGTAAATAAGTGTATGCAATCATATTAGACATGTTAATTTGTATATATTATACATATGTATTAATTTATATATGTGAAATGATGGTTTAATGCATGTATACAAGAAAAAAATTTGTGTGTGGCAGAATCAGCAGAACAGCCTGGGATTGGCCGATCCTGGTTGATCCGGACCAATCTGAACCGATTTGGTCCAATTCCAGCTGATTCGGTCGAATTTCTATGATCCTACTCCCCTGGAATCAGATCGACTACATGGAATTGGCTGATCCCGATCTGGATCAGCCGATTCCCCAATCCATGCTGTGCTGAGGTGCATAGATCATACAGCCTGCTGACCAATGCCCCCAAAAGTGCTTGATGCAAGAGTCATGTTGAAGCTGGTGTAATCTTTCTATCTGACATGCGAAAGGTTATATACTTTTTGGAGCTTGCGGAGAGTCTTAACTGAATCTGCAGCTCATTTCACCTCCTTGGCCTGAGACAGGTGGATTCTTAGCCCAAACCATGTTAGATAGAACCTACTCTACACCCAACCCTCTATCTGAATCCATGAACTAGATGGACAACATAGGCCAAACCCATGAACCCAAATGAAATGCTCTAACCCTGTCCATAGCCCAAAAAATAACATAGCAGGCATATGAAATCCAAATGTATCTTTGTATTTCTGTATATATCTGTAATGTTTATAATTGCTGTTTCATCCTTTTTTCCTGTCTTATCGCTTGATTGCTTGAGCTTCCATATATGATGCAGCCATGTTTGTGTATTTCTACTGTGGAATTACGACAAAGCTTTCCATCTTGAATGCAGGAATGAAACTCATGAAGTCATCAAGTATCTGGAATTTTGTGTTCATCGTTTACATAATGAGGATCCCGGTGTGCACAACTTATTGCTTTCTTTGTATGCAAAGCAGGTTAAGATGCTTCTTTCTTTTGGCAGGGCATATGGATTCTTCTATTTCCTCTTTTACATAGGCTAACCACCTGGGTATTTTAATTTCCAATTCTACCTATGATTAAGCGTATGCACTATTCATGCTGTTTCAGATGCATTCTACGGATCTTATTTATTTAGTCCACTACTGACCAAAGCGGTTAACCTAAGAGTCTTTGTTGCACATGGCATGCATGATTGCAGTAAGAACATGTAGTACTGAGCAGATGAAAATCATCATAGCAAAAGGTTTGGCAATGGAAAGAATATGATTGGATGTACAAATGCGTGCAGGATGTAGGATGTTTTGCTATTAACCGCTGATTGTTTTTAATGGAACAGTTGTTAAATCCTTAACAACCTAGCCAGTTTTGAGAATTTAGCTTTGGAACACTCTCAGCTGCAACAACCGAGTATGCTAAGTAAATGTATTAAATTGTCAACAACCTAGCCAGTTTTGAGAATATAGCTTTGGAACACTCATGTTGCAATGTCTGAGCATGGTAAGTGAATGTATTCAAACCACCTTCAATACAGAGAAGTGGAAAGATATGTATGTATGCCAGTAGTCTGGGCCCATGGGCCTGGCTTGTGACAAGCTTAGTGTGCCACCCCCTCCTCTTTCTGGGAAAGGGGCAGACTGGGGGAAGAGAGTTTTTTTTTCTTTTTTTTCTGTGTGTGTGTGTTGTGTTGGTGGGGGGGGGGGGGGGGGGGATTGTCAGCGGAGGTGCTTTGGCTGCCGGCACTAGCTGACTCTGAGAGAGAGAGAGAGAGGGGCATTGGAGGAGGGGCTGGACTGGAGGGCTTTCCGTTTTGGTGCAATGGCTGGGGGGGGGGGGGGGGGGGGGGGGGTGGGGGGTGCCGGTGTCCCCCCTTTGTTGGGTCCTGTGTGCCAGTGAGGAGGTGTTGCAGTCAGGGCAGTCTAGACAAAGTGCTGGGATCTAGGGCTTAGTAGCTGTGGTGTCATGGGGAGCACGGTATGCTCTCCAGGGGCTCTGCTACATTGCAGGGTTGAAGCGTGATGGGTGGGATGTTGTCGGGGCCACTTGCCCCCGGGGTCATGAGCTCTGTGTGGGTCAGCGGTTGGAGGCTGCAGGGTTGCGGATGTGCAGAGTTGTTGAAGTGGTGGCAACATGTGGCAAGCTGTGTTTGGTGGGGGGGGGGGGGGTGTTTCAGATAGTTATTTACTTAAAACCATGTGTAGATTCAGCAAAAATTGGTCTTGGGAATGTCCCAGAGAAAGGCTGGTTTTGAATAGCTAGATTCATCCTTCATAAGATCCACCTTCAAGATGGGAGCTGCATCAAGATTATGATGACCAGAAAATCTATCACTCTTCCATGTACAAGTCTTTTTTAGTAATCTATTACATTTGAATTTCCGGCTTCTTCTTGGGAAAAGATTGCATCTTCTTGTCATTTGTCAAGTAGCATTGTGGTCTTTGTTTATCATGTCCTTTCAACCATTTCTCCCATTTCATTGCTCTTTTTGTTTCTTGATTAACACGGCTACTTGGAATTTCATAATGGAGTTCATATTGCAACCTACTCTGTTTGTTTCTTAGTACAATCAGTCTATGGTCTGCTTCATAGTGTTCACCTTCATGTTTTGCATTTGTGATTAGGAGGATGATAGTGCACTTATTCGTTTCCTCCAATGTAAGTTTG
This sequence comes from Colocasia esculenta, assembly GCA_014218235.1. Lineage (NCBI taxonomy): Eukaryota > Viridiplantae > Streptophyta > Magnoliopsida > Alismatales > Araceae > Colocasia > Colocasia esculenta. Next base: position 1,275,733 of record CM024760.1, on the reverse strand, counting down.
GCAAAGGACGACCAAATGGCCCTGAGTTCTTTTATGATCCTAAGTATGCATTAAGGTTGTGCCTCAAGGAAAAGCGGATGCGTGCATGTGTTCACATCTATAGTATGATGTCAATGCACGAAGAAGCTGTAGCTCTTGCACTTCAGGTAAAAATAATCACTGAACCTTTCTCTTCACGGCACTTTTTTGTATAAACTGGTGTTGTATGTAATCCTACCACGAGACAACATTTTATTTGAACATTTTTCTAGTTTATTGAGTTTCTTTTATTTTTTTCACAATTTTTCTGAATGTGTTCAATACATGCTATTCGATATATTACCAGACCAAAGTGCCAACTGAAAGTTTGAGGTAGTTGGTGATGAGCCCCAAGACTAACATAGGAAGTGGCTTGGGAGTTGGGATACCTGTGTGGGTCTAATGGGTTTTGCCAACACCACCCCACCTCCTTAT